>JAECMU010293685.1:0-23844 GCA_016106625.1 Dracogyra subfuscus
TTAAGGCATTCGTAATTCACACGAAACATGTCGTATACCCTTAGGATAATTGGGAATTTTTTCAAATTATTTTTACTGGCGTGATTCTGCAAGTAAGGTTTTGATTGGTGGACATGAGCTCCAACTGGCTGCTGTTAGATCCACAAGTAATAGTGGAGATAATTTTAATTAGATTGCATCTACTTATAGAAATAATGTGATGAAACATTGCTTTTTTGTAATAATATAGTTAGTTTTGAATTTGAATGGCGTCACTTTGCATCTCCTTACAATAATTATACTAGTACACTGGGTACATGACCAGGGGTTAAAAAATCCCATCGTCCGATGCCCGTGCCAAGTGGAATTTTCATGCCGGGCAGGTAATTATGTTAACTGCATATTCCCGATGAAAAGTGACTAATGTAACACCTAAAACCTTATACAATTTTTGTTACTCATCACAGTAAAAACCTTCTTATCGGGCGAAAATTTACATAGCTCTAAGGAGAACAAACCCTAACCCTAAATGTAAGATCGGAACTCTTGCCAACAAAATGGTATTCACATATCAAGGCATGTCATCGAAGTGACCAGTTAACTACTTAAATAATAATTTTATGGGTTAGTTTAGATTTTTTGTGATATAACAGAGAGTCCACTTCAAGAGATTATTGTTGTGTTATCAATGAATAATGTGGTTGACATTTAGTTACTCAAGGAAACGTATAATTCCGGTAAATTTCGTATTTGAAACACGATGTCACTAAAGAGTTTAAAATAATTATTAATGAAAATAAACCATGTTTATATGATTTATGTAATTTTGTCATTAGTACTTTTTTAAAAACACAATAAATAATGATTTGAACTACCTGCATGTACTCTATAAGCCCTGACCTATAAATGTAATACCGTAAATGTATTAATTAATGTTTAGACGTTTTGTGACTTACAATTTAAAATATGTTTTTTAAATTTTAATTGTTTGTTTTTTAAAATAATAGATGTGAATAATACTGGTATTTAAACATTACTGTCTCTTTTTCTTGATAGTTTTGGGTAGAAGAGTGATTTGTTTTTCATTTTTAAACATCTGGATAATATATAATAAACATAGTTTTATTTTTATATAACAACACCCCAGTACATTGTTTATTTATTTCTTGTTTATTTGTAAGTGAATAACAAGTCTTTTATCTTTAAAAAAAAAAAAACTTTTATGGATTATTATTCTATCAGGGTTTTAGATTTCATTAATTTGAGCACAACTGGGTTTTTTGTGTGTGTTCTGAGCACTCTTAGTCTTAGATTTTGTTTGTATAGTAATGTTAAAAGATGGTAAAGATGTTACATGAAATCCATTTCAATTTATATCAGTCAAATTAAGCTTAATATTTTTGAGGTTAGCATGTAACATTGTTTATACTCAATTTAGGCCTGCTTGTTTTGGGCATATATATTCTGGGCACAATTATAGGCCTTTCGTCTTGACTTGGTGCAATCAAAAAGTCCCATCTATATAAAGTTATAGAATTCACACTACAATATTTTTTTATTTATGTATTTTTACAATTTTAGCATCCATGTGATATATGTAGATTAGGTATAGCTTATGTTTGAGACATAATAACCACTGTTTTAATCCAGATGCCGACTCCAAACCCTGAATAAGCTCTCTGCAAGGCTCAATGGGTAGGTGTAAACCACTTGCACCGACCAGTGATCCATAAATGGTTCAACAAAGGTCATGGTTTGTGCTATCCTGTCTGTGGGAAGCACAAATAAAAGATCCCTTGCTGTTAATCGGAAAGAGTAGCCCATGAAGTGGCGACAGCGGGTTTCCTCTCAAAATCTGTGTGGTCCTTAACCATATGTCTGAAGCCATATAACCGTAAATAAAATGTGTTGAGTGCGTCATTAAATAAAACATTTCTTTCTTTCTTTCTAGCCTGACAGATGGGGTGGATTCTAATTTAGTAATGTGCTTGCTTCATAGTCTGATTGAACCACTTCAGTGACACATTCTCCAATAGTTTTTCCCATTTCAACTAAGGCCCATGCTGTCCTATCTGGGAAATAATGAAAGAATGTAGCAGGCTTCCTCTGACTGCATGTCAAAATTACCAAATGTTTGACATCCAATTGCCGATGATTAAAATAAACAATGTGGTCTAATTTTGATGTTATTAAGAAAAACAAATTGTATCGTCTAGCTTGGCTAAGTTGATTCTTGGCAAGTGCTTTACATTATATATGTGTACGGGATGGAGTGGGGGCAGTGCTGGAACAATCTTCTCATTTGGGCAAAAATAATGGTGATCACTGTGGTTCGGTGGATAAAGAGCTGGACAATCAAACTGATGACTGGTTCAAATCCTATCCGTTGACTCACATTTTCCATCATTCTCATTATGTTAATATAAAAAAAACTTTTAAATTTTCTTCTGAGCTGTCCACACCATCACCTACCTGTCTCAGCTTCCTCCACAGGTGTGGTCTCTGTCTTTTTCGCTGCCACTAATAAAGCTAGTCTTGAGTCATGGCACTAATGACCGCCAGCAGTAGGGGAATATGATAAGTGATTACAAGTTCATTTTGATAATGCCATAAGTACCATAATCACTGAACATTTTTTTAAATACTATTATAGAATTTACAGACTGTTTCTACAGCTGTGTGTAGCAGTGATTCTACTTCTGATGATGATGTTGTGCCTGTGAAAAAGACTCGATCAAGAACTGTCAGAAGAGGCCTTTCTTGTAATAAAACTCAAACAGAAACGAAAACTGTGTCGAAGCCTGTCCCAGAGGTTTCACTATACTCCAATCGTGTCATTAAGTGTCTACAGGACTGCAAGGCAGGGAAAATTCACATTGACCTTGAAGAAGATGATACAGAAGAAAGTTTACCAAAAAGTAAGTTTAACATTTAAAAAACAAACAAAAAATAGACTTAACATTGGCATCATCAGGAATTTATATGTATGGGATTTGTTTACATTATGAATTAGTAACTTTTATGGCTCATACATTTTTATATTGAAATAATGAACTGAAAAATAGGGGATGGGAGGGGCTGGGCAGAATCATCAAAATGGGATTCATTCCTTAAATGTTTTTATTTTGATACTCATTTTTCCCCACCTTTTATAATGAGACTCCAAGAAGCATTGTTAACACAGTATATATTGCCATCATCCATCAGCAATTTTTTTTTATAGTTCTAAATTAATCAGCTTAAAACTAACATACACTTTTTAAAATTTATAATAAGAAACAATTGTTTGTATTATTTTTATAAAAATTAAAAGAATACAGCAAGATTGTTTTGATTTTATTTTTTTGTCCTACAATTTCGATAAAATTAAGTGGAATTTTTTTCATATCGACTCAGTATGTAATTTGGCACGCTACCTTTAAATAGCAATTGTACATCATCAAAGAAAAGCTATGATGTCAAATGCAAAAACTTTTGTTCATGGAAGTATTTTTTATTGATAAGAATAATGCAATGTTTTCAATTTGCCACTTTGCGGTAAGTATAAACAGTAAAAAATGTCATGTCATTAAAGTACTATTTTCCGTAAGGCACTTTTTAAAAATATATAAACATCCCTCTATCAACAAATTTTCTCAATGAATTTCCCTCAACTGCTGCACAAAACATTGTCGTCTGCTACTATTGAAATAAACACAAGACAATTAGATCAACTCTACGTCAATCTATTTTTATGGATGTCCGAAGGAGTCCCCTGTCCTTATTTAATGTGAACTGCATACGATTATATTGGGTCAGGATTAAAAGACGTTCAAGTGCATATTACATCTTAAAATAATATTTATTTCACATGAAATGTAAAGTGAACATTGTTTTGAATAATACTAATAATAAACAAAAAAGTCTGGAATGGCTGTCAAATTTACTCCCACCCTATCAATGCTTGCACTGGGCTATATGGTTTACATGTGACACCCTGGTTAAAATGTATTTTAATTGTGTTATTTTTTACGTGTATTATTAATATTGAATTTATGGACCACCACACATCGTTTCCAGTTGTTTGGAGTTGTTTTTCTTGCATATTGGTCATTCACAAGTTATCTGGACATTCTGCATCAAATTACATATTGCATCAAATAGTTTAGAATATTACTGTATGCACATGTAAGCTAAAACTAAAACTAAAAATCTCACTATATATTGACTTTAATGTTTATATTTTAATTATATATATACATTAGGTTATGTTTTTGTAAATAATAACAAGAAAAACATCGTTATTTTTACACTATGCGAGATAGTTGCTTATCTATGTTAAAACCCATACAACGTGGATATATAAAATTAAATATTCTATTGGTGCCATTCTGTTTGAATCATTAAGCCATTTTGAAACTATATATAAATTAAAAAAATCACAGCCAATATCCTCCAATCCCCTCACCAAAAAGCCAACAGCAAAACAATGCCACAAACCGAAGAAACAAACATTTTTTGGTATAGAACTCCATGACTGTACTCCACACTTGCTGTCGTTTTAGATCTCCCTGAAGCCCAGTATACATGGTACCTGCAATGCATGCTGTAACCATTCCAGCCACATTAACATGTGTTTTTTCAACTTGATATTTTCAGCAAAGATTGTGTCATCTAGCTCCATTTCCAGTAATGAAAGTACAGATGATGATCTGCAGTTGATACAGGAAACGTAGGTTTACAGTTATCAGCTTACGTTAATTTTAAAATTTGTATTGACTGGTAATTAATTCCATTTATATAATATTAAATTACTGTACCAACAAAGGTTTGCAATAACTACCGATATAACATTTTAAAAACAATAACTGAATACTATGTTAGTATTTAGATGCAATATTTGCTGCAAAGTATTATACTGTATGTACTTATTATAGGTGTAAGATAATTTCTGTTTTCCTTCACACTGTTTAATTAACTTTATAATTTGTGTTTGAATATGATAAAATGTATTTCATTTTACTTCACCTGACCTCAAAGAAAGGCATATTCACCTAAAAATATTAGTCTGGTGTGAACATCCCAACAGCCAATGGGATGGCTTCAAAATCTTCCAAGTTTTCTCCATTTACATTCTCAAAGAGAGTTTGCAGCCGTTGTAAGATGTTTGTGATAACAGAGTTTTGTTTAGATTACCTGTGTCTATATATCAAATATGTTTGTGGTCATACACTAATGTTTGTAGCACTCCGTTTTTACTTTAATTTGTGATATATATTATTTCATACATACACAATTATTTGGAGGTAAAGTCTGGTTTGGGCAACTACAGGCAATAAGACAGCAACAGACACCTTGTAAGTACACAACCCCTGCAATTGCCCGTGGTAATTGGCAGTGCTGCGGAGATTGCTGCAGACTTTTTCATTCTTCATAGCATTTTTTTGCTGTGGACTATATTGGAATTTTTTTGAAGATGTATTTTTTCCTTATTGTTAAAAGTAAAATATACTTTGTGAACTGAAAATAGATTAAAAATAAGTATTAAAACAGAAACTGCACAGTTAGTATTAAGTATTTTACTACTATTTGAATCTTAGCACCATCGGGCATAATCAAAAATACATGTAATTTACCAGCATTAATTTAAGTGTGTTCCAGCTAGGTCACTGAACTGTTGACTGATCATAGCATGTGCATTGCAGGGACCATTGGATTGCATGGGGGTCACAGCTAATACATTGTTTAACCCGTGCTATGGTACAGTACGGATGTTTTATTTTCAGTAAAATGTTCAAATTACACTCCTACAAGTCGCTTGAAGTGTTATGGTTCACATGATGATGAGATATTTGTAGACATACAAATAGAGAGAGATCGTTTCGATAGTTTAATAACATTTTCTCTGTAATTTAGTTGACAAAATATACTAACCTTTTCTAGTACTGGTGGCCTAATCTAAAAGAAAAAAGAAAGTATAGCAATTTACTAATTGGGTTTAAAAGGAGGGTATTCAGTCGTGACAGATTTCCTATAAAAAAAAAAATGCTGTTATTAAAATAAATTATTTTAATTATATAGCATATTAAATATATTCAGACACTTTAATGTAATATAATTAAAAAATAAAGTTTAAACTGGTATATTACTGTGGATTGAGTACGCTGTGTATGATAAATTGTCATCACCTAAAAACCACATTATTCTTGATCATGCATGTGACCTTCGGTGGAATGTTAAGGAGACATTCCTGAGTTTGCTGCAATGTTTAATATGTTATAGACTTAAAGAGACTTTTTAATGATTGTAATTAAATATCAAATATATTTTTCTGCATAAAATGTTAGTGGCTGTATATTAAACATGTTTCTGATCATTCTAATATTTGTACTGGGTTAAATTCTGTTCTATTTCCGATTTAAAAAAAAGACATTTTATATGTACAAATTTATTTGAAGACGAAATCCAGTTTGGGATTCTTACAAATATTAAGATGACCAGAAACACATTAGATATACAGAGAATGATATTCTAAACAAGAAAATATATTTAATATATAAATTTAATCGTAGAAATATTTTATTAGTCGGAAAAGTCTTACAATGCAGCAAACTCAGGAATGTCCCTTTAACGACACCCCAGCACAAAATATCAGCTATTTGGTTTCAAACTGGTAAATCCAAACATGAAGTGTTTAGTTAATGAATACTGCTACTGGTATCAATGAATCTTACAGCTTATTGTCAAACAAAACGTATAATAAACTCTTAAATCAGATTTACTTAGAATCCAGAATTGCAAACATGTTAATGGTAAAGCTGCCGTGTAAAATGCTGATTATATTTTCACAGCATTTGTATTTGACGTCGTAATTTTCTTAATTGCAGGGGTTGATACAGACACTGACATTTTAAATAAGAAAATGTATTTAATTTGTATGTTACATCATAAATAGGCTGTATTAGTCGGAAACATTTTACAATGGTTGTAAACTCAGGACCTTCCCTTTAAATGGTTACATCACTAACTATATTTATAACAAACTTCTAAGGCAAAAATGATGTTAAAAGTTCAGTTTTAAGATTGTTTATCTTAACATATGTGTTACTTTTGTTTCAGCTCCGATGTCCCCACCAGAACATCCCAGTCACCCTCTCCACCACCACCTCCAAGAATTGTTCCTGAGAAGAAACGAACCAAAAAAATGAAAACCGCCATTAAGTATGTTTTTTTCTGTGATAAATAAGACCCATAATGTGATATGTTTTATAATGTTTGACATTTGTCACTGTTCTTTCCAATTGGTCAGTCAGTGTTTAAATGTGTATTAAGTTGTTTAAAACATTAATTCATTCTTACTGCCATCCCAATTGGGTTTGTCTATAATGGACCGAAATATATTTTGTGCCTGCTGTATTTTGCATTTATACTTTATGATCATGAATAATCTGGCAGGACTACATGTCCATAAGAAATTTCAGTTAATTTCGACTCGACCATTGAATTAAACTCTCTTTTGTTTTTTTGGGGGGAGAGGGTATAAACATACAAGAATTACAGAAAATGATGGATCTATTATTTAAACACTGATATTTATGGACATTTTCCTATGAAATCTGACAGATCTTTGGTTTTTGGTATGAACAGAAAACTTGATGCTGCGAGAAATGTTCTTCGAGGATCAGTTGTGGAAGACAATGATGATGACGATGATGTAGTTTTGCTAGAGGAAAGTCCTGTTCAGGAAAAACAAAACATGGTTGTCATGGTGCGGTATAAAGAAACCGTTCACAGGTTTCCCATGAAAAGGGTATGTTTGTGAAATATAAAATATATTAATGTTTTTTCAATCAAAGGCTATGCTTTTCTGTATTATTGGTGTCAACAGAAAATTAAAACAGAGATAGAGAATGAGCTGGTTTGTTAAACATTTATGAACAGTTTCAGGTTTTATGTTTAACAACCATTGCAAAAGTATTGGGGTCATATTGTAGTTATTTCTATCACTGGTAGAGTCATCACCCATTGTTTATCTTGATGGTCATGTTATAAGTTACTTTTTGAAATAATTCAATCACAAACAATTGAGGCCAAATATAAACGACAGAACAGACATTTGAAAAAAAATTGAATACCAAAACAATTCTTTAGAGAGTTCTCTGATTGAAAATAACATTCTCTTGTATTTGTTTTAGGCAAAATATAGCTTTTTCAGTAAACACTAGTGTACTGTTTTCATTTATTTGCAGTGGGATCCATTCTGCTACACCATGGCTAAACTGTCCGAGGTTTTACACGTCCCTGAAAACCAGGTTGTTCTGCTGTTGAAAGACAAAACGGTATCAAGTTCAGACACACCTGCATCTGTAAATTTACACATCGCCGATATTATTGGTGAGCTCTGTGTCATGTTTATTATGCAATTGGTGATTCTCTTTTATAAAGACATTACCTGTCCTCAAACAAGTGCATTTCCCCCCCCCCCCCACGCTAGTGGACTGGTCTGAACAACATCCCAGCAGAGAATGGCATGGCCTACATTTTTTACTGCATGCTCCCTTGTAGTTCCGGTCATGTGACTATAGCTTCCTTCTTTTTCATAGAGTGCATCACACAGATGACCAGTAGTGGGGAGGCTTGAGGACAGGTAATATCTGTATCAAAAGGAGAAAAAACTCCCAAGTTTTCTCCATTTCTTTCAATATTACCTGTCCTCAAAACAAGTCTAGCATTCAACAGATGGTGGTGGGTACCAAAATCCGAAGATACTCCTATAAACTCCCAAAGACTGGATGGTGAATCATCAGTAGAAGAATTAGGCCAAACGAAAGACCCCTCTTCCAAGGGATGCCCGTCACAGCCCAGTGCAGGTTAAGTGAAAGAACGAACTAACCCAGGTGGCATCCATCACAACCGTTCTGACAGTGTGGGAAGATGGAGCCACCAGGGATGCTGGTAATAGATAACTGCCTAACATATTGGAGTGTTATTAAAAATAACGAGCAACAATATTGTATGGGTGCATCCATCAGAACACCGATTTAAACAAGCCCCTGAGTGTTTTCTGTCTAGTACACCAAAAACATGTTAATTCAGTGAGAAAACAATTGACAGTGTTCTACTGTATACTCCTTCCTGTTCTGGTCACGTGACTAACTTCCTTCCTTTTAAATCACTTGTGTGGTGCGGACGTCTTGCCTTTTTCGCTGTCTTAATCTGAGCCATCTGTCATTTTCTCTTAATTTAAGTGAGAGTTTATTGTGTGGAGTATTCTCCTACACATTGCTACAATATTATCGGTCCCACCTATGGCATAATCAGTAACCACCCCACCTGACCCATCATGGTAAAAAATAAATTGTCTTTTTATACTTGATGAATATATGATAATAATGATCAATTGTAGTGTACCATGGTGTTATGATTTATTTGTAGTTGTTTTACAGGTCTTTACTGCTTGTAAAATATCCAACTGCACGTACACCCCTTCCCTCAACGTACATCTAAACACCTAGTTATCTGTATATTGCATGTTGCTAACACAATAAGGAAGATATTAATTCATTTCACATTATGCTTAGCAGCTATGGTTCCTTATTATTATTATTTTATTGACGTGTCCTGATAATTGTGGGTGAACAACCAACCTGACACCCTATTCAGTGATAGAAGTTGCTGACTGAATGGTTAATAACATCATTGCTGATTGGTTACTTGATGTTTAGAAACAGGCGTAAACCATTTTGCTTCTCATAATATATATACCCGTCACATTCATAATAAACATGACAAAAAACACCAAAACATTTTCAGTTATCAAAATAGCAATTTACTTGTATAATAATGAAAAACACATTGAGCAGTCAACAATAAATATATTTAGCACTGTACTCCAAATGTAAATGTCATGTAAAGTCTCTCAGTGTTCACCTACGTAAGTAGTAGTTTATAAAGACAATTCTCCATAAAGCTGTCGACTGCGACAACATTTCCATCAAGACAGGAGTGGTGCTGGATCAAACTTATCTATGTCATCTCCCTCGATGGAAATGTGCATCAGACAATCCAGCGTTTCCAATGTCATTGCTGTATGCAGCCTGGTTTTAATCAGGTTTTGATGGCTGAAACCACAGTCACATTAGACACTGGATACTGGCAGTACACAGCTGATGTTAAGCAACATTCGGAAACAGGTTAACTAGAGCTGCATCCTTATAAAGATCAGTTGGTGTTGCATGAAGATGGTTTCTTTTCGTGTATACGTTAACACACCCCATTCACTCACAAACTCAGAATACTCTGTTGTTACATGGCAAATTCTATGGGTCGAGTATTCCCATGGAATCATGCAATTCCATGTCAGGGAATCTTGATTTAACATTTATTGTCATGATGTTGGCAATGTTTCGTTGGAGTTTCAACAGACCTGCATCTTGCTTAGACATTGAGAGACTAATCCTGGCAAAAAATGGCTCACTACAATCAACGTCCGATAGAGATGGCATTGTCACTCTGGTAATACATATGGAACTTGTCAACAATGGATGTCACTGCAGGGTTCATCTCTGTGCAAAAACTTGCTGAGCTGTGCAGTCTGATCAAATATGTCACATAAAAGGTGAAGAAGATAAATGAATTTCTAGGATGATAGTTTACAAAACAATGCTTCAGCAGTGACATCATCATCTCTGTCATTGACAAACATTTTAGGTGATATAGTAAAGTACGGTGAACATTGGTCAGGGCATTCATCATAGAGAGCCATTGGACTTGATGTACTTATAGAGGCTTGATTTCCGGGTCGTCGAGAAGGTCTTACCAATTGCATCAACTGATTTGATTAATGTCTAAACAAAGTCACACAGCACGGAAAGAATGTTTTCCATCCACTTAATTTCTTTTACCACTTTTGCACTATCAACAACAGCTAGTGCCAACCGGTGTGCAACACAATGCATATCCACGAGATATGGTGAATACACTTTTAACAGTGACACTATGCTACCCTCTTTCCCCAACATCATTGCTGCTCCATTAGACCCAAACCCAAATACTTTTTGTCATGTCAATTTCATTTGCTTGGAGAAAACTGACGATCTTTACAGTTAACAAAACTACATCACACAATGTTAACTTCAGCAGCTGAACATACCGCACACACGTCGATCCCTCCTTCACATATATTGTGTATATTATAAGGTGCTTTTCAGTTATCAGATCTGAGCTTTTGTTGACCATTATTCCAATTTCAGATCTAACAAAAGAGAAAATATGAGTGATGTAATTTTAAAATAATATCAAATTGAATTTCTATACATGTAACTTACATTTAAACTAAACAGTATAATTAACTGTTTGTTTACATGTACATTCAGTGTGCATTTCATTGGTTAGTATACTGTAGATCCTGAAATTAATGCAATCATAATATTAATACATATTCTTCGAATTTATTTCTATGTTTTGTAAATGTGTCCCACGCTATTAAAACAAAACAAACAAAGATTAAAATTCTAATATAAAACACAACTGGAAAAACAATTCATTGTAGGCGGGACAGATTAATTGTCCAATAGTCAACAAGCTATGTATCACACACTACTAAAACAATCAAAGATTAAAAATCTCATACGTTTATAAAACAGTTGGAGCATAATTCATCGTAGTTGACGCACACCCTGTCAAAATCCAACACAATCTATCATGCATGAATGGGTTTTAGCACGCTAATACTGAGGTCGGCCGTTTCTTTGTTCTTATTGTTCAAGGTCGCTGAATCTTTGTCTGTATTCAAGTGAGTGAATTGTTCTTTCATTATGACTTTGAAATTGTTATTCACAGATATGTCCATTGGTTGCAAGTCGCCAGTGCAGCCAGCCTGAACAAACCAAATTTTAAAGTTTTTCTTACAGAGTAAATCAAGAACCAAGTCACATCTGTGTGCTGCAAAAACATTAAAAATGGCAAGAGATTTTTGGCGAGTGGGTAGTCTAATTTTTTAAAAACTTTCTTTGTTTATGGCACACGTACTTTGTCGATATACTATAGCATCTTTTCTTTTTTGCTTCAATGGTTTGGTGAGTGTGTAATGCGCCAGTCATCTGGGAACTTGTAGCTGGGGCAACTTATACAATTTTCACTCCAGTTTGATTGAATTCGGGGGATGGAGTGGGGGTATGTTTGTTTTTTTAATCGTCTCCCGTATACTGGTAACAAACACATCATGTTTCTGTTCATAGTCATCTGGAACTTTTCTGGCAGCTTTAGTGGCTTTCCGTTTAACAAATCTGTATCTTGCAAAAAATGAAATGGTCCAACTCTTGTTGACATTAATAGGACCACCGTTTTCAGCCAACAAGTTCTTGTTTTCATTCAGGACAATTCCATGAGCAGTGCAAGTACGATGTTCCTGTTGACAATTCCACCTGCTTCTCTAATTGCAAACATGTGTTCTTTAACAAGAATATTGAGTTCTCCCAAAAGTAGCGGATGTCCATGTTTCTTATGTACATTCAAGAACGTTGGCAGTTTTATTCTTAGCTTTTGCAGACAGGTAGGCCTTCTTCATCACTTTAACTGCACTTTCCCCTAAAGATACATCAAATAACTCACTGTAGTGTTTTGCTGCTCTTGAATTTTTATTTTCTATGGCATACCTGGTGATTTTGGCCCATGTTTGAGGTGAGTAATGATTGTCCGTCCGTTTACGTTTCACTCCACGGCAACTTGTGATGTTTTAGAAGCCTCAATGATCACTTTATTTACGTGGTACTGTGTCCAAATCTGGCAGCTTTTTCTGGTGTCAAAGCATTTGTGGGATCTGGCAGTCCTGCAGGCAGTTTTTGTGTGAAAGTAACATACTTATACATTCTTTGGAAGTTACAGTTATAATGGTACATGTATGTTTATGTTTAGCCATTATGTAAATCATTGCTGCAAAAATATGCTTTGAGTTAATCTCACCAAAATCACTAGGGACTAAATAGAATAATTGATGTGTACACAGACAGAGTTGTTCTTATACGTAACTCAGGATTTAACCGAAAGGTATACAGGTGTGTGTGTGTGTGTGTGTTTTTAGGAAAGTAATCTTTCAAAGGGAGGCCACTTGCATTAATTTCATGTCACATTTTAGTCTGCCCACCTTCACTAGCATTAATTTGGGGATGCGTTAATTTCTGGATTTACAGTATATTGATTTAAATATGTGGAGTATATTTCATGGTGAAGAGTACCAAATAACAAACTATAATTAATGGCATATTTACGTTTGATTATGGTTTCCCTGGTGATATCCATTGCAATGGTGATCAATTCGGTTGCAGTCCACTGGTCTTGATGTTGTTATTACACTACCAGTAAGTCGAGAGTTTCAATTCAGTGATTCTTTCTTTTCTAGCGGTAAATCCTCAAATGCCAACAGGTAACTATTTCGTATTGATGATGTTGTGGCAGCGTCTGCCATTTCTGTTGATTTTTATCACCATACTTTCACTTGGTGTTAGCGATTTGATTCCCTTCATCATATGGTCTGTTAAAGCTTACATCCTGTAGTTTTTGGATCGAGGGTTGTTGAAACTGTTGTTCATCGTACATGTAGTACACTGTATAAGAGCTCCATCATCACAGCTTAGTTACTTAAATTGCTTCAGGCAACACACCATCTTTTGTCGTGTCATTACTTGCTGCAGCAGCTTAATATAGTCCAGTTTAAGAAATAGTTCCTCATAAAAAACAAATACTACAAAATTCTGATATACTTTTTGAAATCTTTCTTTGACCTCTGTAGTATTTAAATAACCTATTGGTTTGAAGTAACTTGTTATACAGGGTATGTAGTATTAACTGATAACAACTGTGAAAGTGGTATGGTGCCACACGAGGCAGTGGTCAGGTATAGGGACCATTAATTGAAAAACATTGTGGTCGACCTTTATTGATTATTTACACAGTACTTGTCAGTTGAGAGCACTCCCTAAAATTAGTAGTCACGTGACCCTCTCGATAGTATTGTATTTTTCACATAATATATTCTGACATAGAAATTGTATTGAACTGCGTGGAGTAATTAATAGTGGTGTGTAACCTTCAGCCACACTGATTGAAAAGATCGAACTTTAACTTTCTTCTTAACTAGGGAAGAAACTGTCCGTAGGCTCCATGTTGTCTGTGTCTACCACATCTTGGGGTTTTGTGTGTTTGTTTACTCTATTTACCCATGTAAGCAATGACATATCGATATATCAGTAACATCGCAAGAATTGGCTTTTCCCAGCAAAACAGTATATCTAGGTTAAACTTAAAGTATTCCCTTTGATTAAAGATCATCAGTATTAAACTCTAGGCCTTTGTTTTAAATCAAGTGCACTTCTTTCATTCACTGTCATCACTAAATGGGAATATCGCTAATAATTAAATGTTTAATCTCATGTCTGGTTGTGACTGAAGTATTTTTAGTCCTAATCACATTGACATAGTTATCTTGTTAATTACGTGTTTGCTTAAGACTAACTTCATAATCACAGTGATATTAACGATTACTGGCCTACTTAACTAAACTTATTTTAATCATCTGCAACCGTACTCTACAACAGCTTGCTCTGAATATGCACATAAAGCCCTATGACATGACAATCTTCTGCAGAATGACACCTGTGTAGGTACAAATTAAGAAGCGACACAAATAGCTCATTCACTGTGTTTGTTGTTTCTATTTCCGGTCATTGATAGGAAAACCAAACATGATTGACAGATTTGTATTAGATCTGTGACTCGTTTACGTGTATCACAACTCACACCTGTTGATGAAGTAATGATTTGCAGAAACATTGATAACAAATTTGTTTAAAATAATTAAAATGGACGGACGCTTTGGACTGAAAAAAATAACAAAAGTGGGACCAGCAAAAACATGTTTAAATTTAAAAAATTTAGTCTCAAATATTGTGAATTGGTCAGAGACTGGCCAAAAAGGGGTTTTCCCCACCCCTGATTGTTACCTCTAATCCTGTGCAACGGAAATTAATGAAGTCACGGGTCTGATTGAATGAAACACTTTTTTTTTGTTTTCAATGTTCAATTTTCATCAGCCTATATTTCGCATGGATTTTTTTTTAACGAATTTTATTCAAACACAAACATAAATTCCACTTGAAAATAAAGTATTTTACAGTACATTTTTGTT
Organism: Dracogyra subfuscus; assembly: GCA_016106625.1. Taxonomy (NCBI): domain Eukaryota; kingdom Metazoa; phylum Mollusca; class Gastropoda; order Neomphalida; family Peltospiridae; genus Dracogyra; species Dracogyra subfuscus. Next base: position 15,143 of record JAECMU010293685.1, read on the forward strand.
TGTTTTAAATTCACCTGCTAAAGAGAGCTAAAACATATTCTCCTTGAACTATTTAAGGTGAGTGATGGTGAACCAAAGTTTTAGCTCCCCTTAACAGTAAAGTCTGTTAAATAAAGTACTTTTCAGGACAGAACAAATGTTATCTACATGTATTTTCAAGCAATATTTTGTTATATCATTTAGTAGCTCATTGTTATCATGCCTTTAAATCTTGTTATGTTTCTGCTCTTACAAGAACATTTTTGTTTTAATTTTTAAAAATTAAAAAAAAAGCAAGATATTTTACTATACTAACAGGTCTCTGAAAATTGCGAGAGCCATAGTTTTGTTCGCTCACTCGTGTAATTATAGTTTTGATTAACCCATTTTTTCATTTGCACATTGAATTTATGACATCATTTACATTGGTCATGATGAGTTACCTAAAATGGATGTACAATTCTCAGAGACCTGAGTAACTATTTTCCAGATTGCCACGTGTATGCAGCCAAACCTCTGGAGCCGGAAGATGATGAGGCCGAAATTTCTGATCCAGATACCATTTCTCTTTGTGTTCAGTGTCTCAGCTCCAAGTCCAGAGTTACAGTCAGCACAAATAGGGTATGATATGGTGTCAGACTTTTGTTATCATAAAACCCAGGAGACTGATTGTTCATTTGTTTTGTTTAACAACACTAGAGCACATTGATTTATTAATCATCGGCTAATGGATGTCAAATGTTTTGGTAATTCAGACACATAGTCTTGGAGGAAACACTAAATTTTTCCATCAGCAACAATGGATCGTTTATATGCACTTTTCCACAGATAGGACAGCACATACCCCAGTCTTTGATATATCTGTTGTGAGTAACTGGTTGGGACATGGAAAAACCCAATCAGAGAATTGGTCTACCAAAGGGCTCTGATCGTATGACAAACAACCCCAGGCTACTGACTGAGTTAGATTCTTAAACTTCAAACAAATGGTTTATAGTAGTCATGAAAAACAAATGTTCTAACTTTGCTGTGTAGATAGATGTATTGCTAATGAAAGAAGTATTAAAGCATTTTTAATTCCATATTGCAAAATGGATTAAATTTAGTTTCTTTGACTGACCCTTAAATTGGTCATTTTGGTTAAACTAGAAAAACACTAAACTAGAAATTAAAAAAAATACACGACCAGTTTGTACAACAAAGTGTCATTAATTGTTCCTGAGATGTAACATGGCTTTTACAGTTAAGAATACATACAGTATATGCATAAAAAGTTTTAATATAACTAATAAGTTAAATATTTATTGCATACAGTTGTCATGAAAGCCGTCAAAATCTTCCATTGCACCGAGGTTGGCCGTATCACCAACCTTTAGAAATAATTGTCATACACCATTTACAGAACTGTCACTTACATTTTAATCTTAATATTTTATTTAACTACATACTCAACATATTTTAATTACAGTTATATGGCATCAGACATAGTTAAGGACCACACAGATCTTGTCACTCGTGATGATATAAAATGTCACTTTGTTTTCAGTATCAGCCGCTTAGAACCTTGATGGTGAAATTTGCCGTGATGAAGAAAATTGAGCTGTCATATCTCCGGTTTCAGTTTGATGGAGAAGATCTCCTACCTTCTGCCACTCCAGAAAGCCTTGACATGGAAGATGGGGACTGTATTGATGCCATCGAGCTATAGTACTTGTTTCATCAGAACACACATATTTATGCAATACAACTGTTTATTGGTCTTCTACTCAACCAGAGAGGACTATAGTTTTTGTGTTTTCATCTATCTGTCCATCCGTCCGTCCCACATATAATCTTCCAAATATTTTTTGCAATGCCTGAAACTGAAATTTTGTGTATAACTTTATCAGGTACAGTTAACAGATCAAGATTGACTTTCATGACAATTTTCACATTTTTGACAGAGTTATGGCCCTTGAACTTGGTTAATACTTATAATTGCTTTAGCAGTACTCTCAGAATTTGTTTTATCGCTGGATGATGCTCACAAGAGGAGCCATTAAATAACCGTATCGTTGCCCAGTGCTAGTCATATGAGTGAGATGGGGTAGCAGAATTGAATAAGTTTCATTGGGTAAATTGGATTCAAAGGATCCTGCTTTCAACTCTAGCACAGGAGAAGCTGCCTGGCTATCATAGATATTTGAGGCATGTTTAGAAGGCGAGAGGTTGCAGTTCCTCGCTAGACTAGTTTTTTTGCACCTAAAGTTAGATGAATGTGGTATGATAAGAAAATTATGGTACCAGTCAAATAGTTTGTGAGTCTCCAGAATACACCATTAGCTTCTTAATGGTAAAGTCTACACAGCCAGATATTTAATACCTTCACGAAACACTAATTTCTGACCCTCCACCCTCATTATGCAGTATATTAATGTTCAATAAAACCTGCTGTAGCAGTTGACAGTGCTGTGTTAAAGACAGGGTTGCATGGACAGTTGACATTAAGTGGTTTAATGTGAAACAAAATATTGCTGACCTCATTAAAATGACCATGTTAGCAAGTTTGTCATGACTTATCTCCCTTGACATAATTACAAATACTGGGCTAATTTTTCGAAACTATCTTACTTGTTAGCACTACAAAATATTGACATCATAGCCTATGATGATTTTATAATTTTCTAGTGCTGAGATTGCTTTGAAACTATCAGCCCAGCTTAATAGTTATTAATAATGTAATTATAACAGAAGACTAAATTTAATTTAAATAATTAAAGCATTGCCATTACAATCAAAACCAAAACATACATGTAATAAAATGTTTTTAAAAATATCATTAAATAAACAGAATAACACTGATGTAGCGGGCAGCATGGCCCAGTGGTAGAGTGCCCGCCTGATGCGCGGTCGGTCTAGGATCGATCCCCGTCAGCTGACCACTGGGTTTTTTTTCTCGACATAACCATATGTCCGACGCCGATATAACCGTAAACAAACCAAAAAAAACAAACAAAAAAAACACTGATGTGTGCTTGTTCCAAGCAATGTTTGCTTGAATGATGTAAATGTTTATGTAACGATGGTCATTATTTGAGTTTTGACTACATTTAATTTGATCTGACAAGTACGTTATTCAACCAGCTTAGAGATAGTTGTCACATCCCAATTACTAATATTTTACTGGATACTTGAATTGTCTACCGGTACTTAACCATAATGTATTATTTTTTTAATGACTTAATTTATTAAGTTAAGCTGTCTTATTTGTAAACTATCACAGGAGTCTTTTAACAAGTTTAACTACCAGTAATACACACCAGGGCCAGTGCTGTCTAGACTTTAAAAAAAAATGTCCTGCATCACATGTATGCAGTTTGTATAACATTATCTTGATGGTAAAGTCTCAGATTGTGTTAAGTGTCAGATCTAAACTTTTATAAGAACAAGGCCTGGAAATATAATATATCCTTCCCATGTATATACAGACAATGACATTACTAATTAGCTTAAAACCACAATATTGGATATATATATATATATACATATTTATTTTTTGTTAAATAAATTATAAATCTCTTCTTTTCTTCTTTTTTTTTTGCTTCCAGTGATGTAACATTGTAAAATTTTCATTGTTTATAATGTGTAATCTAGGTCACATACAGAGAGGATTTCTATATCAGTTGTACATAGATTAAAAATGACAAGATGACTAGATTTCAAGGCAGTTGATAATGCTGTTCATATCAACGAAATCACCTATTTGTTATGGTTATATTTGTATTTACTATTGAAATGTGTTAAATGATGGGGAGGTGATATTGGGAATGTAATTTCAAGGTACTGAGGATTAAATAGAAGAAGTTGTTTAATTTTGAGCGGTTTCATTAACTGAATTTGAATAAGGAGTGTGTCTCCACAGATTTTAATAGTGACAATTGATACACTATTTCACTGCTAATTACAGTGACGCCCTCTTTAACATGTGTACTACATGAGTACTAATTAAGAGATAACTATATTGAGTTTTTAGTTTTGCAGGTGTTATGGTCTATTTCAGATGGTATAAAAGAAAGGGTTTCTTTGTATATTGTCACATAGCAATGTAGTCATAAATTAATTACCGTACAAATGATTGATTGTTGATATGCAATAAATTAAATTGAATATAGATGTATTTCCCCCAAGAAAATGCAGTTAGAAGATTTGCTGAGTAGGATTTTTACAACCATCCATTTTCATTTTGTATTTTCTGTTGTTAATTTAAGCATTTTTTAAATATATCATCAAAGATGAAAATAATATTTCACATTAATAATAACAATATACAATTATCTATTATACGGTAATATTTAAAAATAAGCAGAATATTGTTTATACTGCAACATTTTGGGCAGTGTTTAGTCCAAAACTTCAACATTTGACATTTTACTTCATGTATTTTTGTTTATTTTTGTAATGATAAGATAGAAATATATTCCTGAAGTCATTTTCTAGTTTGTTTTTCTGTATAATACTGTATATTATGTGAAATAAAATATATTTTCATATTTTTAAATTGTTTGTCCACGGTCAGCATTCTGTTAAATCAAATTCTGTGCATGATTTGTCAAGCACAGAAATGTACATTTTTATATTTGTTTTTGCAAGCAGATTACTATACATAATTTGACTTTGTCAAAGGGTACTGTTAAGCAACTAGTTATTATGCTACTGCATGGCAAAACATGCACAGAAATATTGCTCATTGATCGACTTTTTGTGTCTGCATGCTGAAGCCCACATAGAAAAATGTGGATACAGTATTCTGCATATACATTGTATCGATAAACCTGTGCAGTACAAAAACAAATCTACATTTTGCATCACACAATGATATTCCAACCTAACCCATGCCAATGTCTGGTACATCAAGGTATGTGGTATGTACTGTCCTGGGAATATGCATGTTAAAAGGTTAGTTTTGTTTAACAATACCATTAGAGCATATTGACTTATTAATCGTTGGCTATTGGATGTCAAAGGATGCTAGGATAAGAAATAACCCAATGGGCTCACTGATGGGGATCGATACCAAACCAATCATGCATCAAGCGAGTGCTATTACCAATGAGCTACGTCCTGCTCTCTTGCATGTATAAAAATATAAAAGATCTGTTATCGTGTTTTTGGTAGGAGTAGCTTGTATGTGGCAGGTGTCCTTTCTCTTCAGTGTCTGTCTAGCCATGTTAAGGTACCAAATACCTGCTCTTGAACGTGTGTCAAAATGTCATTAAACATGCATAACAATTTGAAGGGAGTCTTTGTACAGTTAATTAAAGTTTGTTTTGCTTTACACCACCACTAGAGCACACTGATTAATCAATCATTAGCTATTGGATGTCAAACAATTGGTAAATTAGACAAGTCAACAGAAGAAACCTGCATAATTTTCCTAATGCAGCAAGGGATGTTTTATATGCACTTTCCTGCAGACAGAAAAGCACGTACTTTGACCAATTTCGGTGCACTGGTTGAAATAAAATTTTAAAAAATACAATCGGCAAGCACCTCAAATGAGCTAAATGCAAATGTCAGTACTTGCCCTAAACGTGCTATTTATGTTTTGATAAAATCTCACAGGATTACTCTACTGTCAGGGTTCACACTACCGGGCTTACCATGCCAGTCATCGTAAGGTGAAATCTGTGTCTCCTTTTAAAAAATAGTCATCGCTTGCAGTATACACAATTGGGGATAAATGGTGCAGGGTGTATACCACCAAATCAAATCCCATAGACAATAGTAACATATGTGGCTAAAACACCTACCTGCAGCGTATCAATCAACATAAACAACACAAATATAAATACTACCACCCCTCATACTTCAAGTGAACCTGAGAAAATTGGGGGTCAAGCTGCTCAGTTCTGAGATAACGGGTAGCATCTATAACTACCCTAGTTCCACACAAAATTGGAGTACTGTTTTTTACAGGTATCCCATACATGTTACTTGACACATTGGTACTAGATGAAATAAAATTGCATTTAAAAAAAAAGAAAAATTTACAAGCAACAAACTCACATTTATAACCAATTACAGGACTTGTGGTGTTCGATTCTCTATCAAAAGTTGGGTGCACCTCCAACTTTGACCCAGCCGGAAGTTATTTGGTTTAGTACTACCTCCAGAATTTGAGGATAACCTATTCATAGATAATAATTAAGTGTAAAGAGTTTAAAGAGAGACTGGCACTAAAATCGTGCAACAGGCTCACAAATAGATGGTCTAGCTCAGACAACACCTATGTCTCTAATGGTTGACTTAAACGTGCTACTGATTGTTGGAAGCAGAGGAATGTGCTGGAGATTGTACATGAGTGGGGATCTAGACTATGGCGAGTTAAAAAAATTTGTTTGGGTCATGCTCCACCGGAAAAAACCATTGACAAAAATGTTTGGAGCAGCAGATCTTGACCTGATAAAAATGTGGCGAGTAATTAACTAGTTTTATGTAGACTTTGTCCTAATGAATAAATTCAAGAATAGACGTCAAAATTATAAAATAATACAGACAAACCTGTCCTAGTGGATTTATAATGTATGTGTACTCATAATAAGCGCTGTTCTACACACCCTGCAGCCACTCTAACTGGATCCCCAAGTCACTAAAGTGCCCGTGTTAAGCAGCCACTGTAAATTGTATCAGGTCAGGTCATAAGGTTTAATGTGCACATTCATAGCAACTAAATATCCAGTTCCAACATATTGATGATAATAAATAATAATAGATTGAACAGTACAAAACAAACAACATATATAATAAGTAGCTTTTTATTTCACAATTTTTCTTGTTATTAAATGTTTCAAATTGTAATTTTAATTGTTTTGTTTAGACCATACTTAATTTTGTTTGTTTTTAAATGTCCTTATTTTATAAAATGTACACTTACAATTCAAATTGCATCCCTAAAATATATATTTGACTGCTGTGAACATTACAAGAACACCTCCCTTTAGATTTCATTCCTGTTAAATGGAGGTGTTAAAAGCTGCCTATTTTTAAAACATCACAACAACTGGGAAAATACAGTCAAGTTCAACACAAATATAAATTATACAAAAATACATTGATTTACAAAGGTAAAAGTATTGTTTTGAAAAACAACCGATAAAACAATTTTAAAGTCGGTGATACACAATATTGGTGAAAAACCAATTAGAAATTCTAGCCATTAAAAATCGATGATGGTGAACATGCATTAACTCCAGATGAAATAGTTTTGGTTTTAATCACTGGCAACAAAAAGTTTACACATTTTGAAAATGACCTATAGATTAAACTGAATCAAGGGGAACCAGTGTTGACACGCTATAAAAGTTATATAAATTAATAGCATTCCAGTTGTAAGATTTCGCCTAATTTTGGTACCAAATATATACATCAATACACATCTGTCATAAAGTAAAGGTATGACCCCACCCACTAAAATGAAGTCCCCAAATTGTTGACATTTAGGTTAAAATTGAACCAACTGTTTTACAACGTGGAATGGTATATTTTATTGCTATGAAAATGTTTGGTATAACAGAATGTACACATTTAGTATAATCAAGTAACCTGACGTTAACAATGAACAATTATTTTTTCAACTCCAAATTTACACTTAAATTTAAGCAAATTTCCATGTAAAAATTGAAAGTACAACATTTTGTAAAAAAGCGAAAACTAACAAAACTATTACATTTGAACATAACAAACTCTTGTGTAAATCTCCTTTGAGATTCTTTACATGTTGCACTATTTACATATAAATAAGTCTACAAATGCAATATTACATATTACTGTAGCAAATGGAAAGCATCAATTTGTTTAGTAATGCATACACAAAGTTGAACAGCAAGACTAAATATAAAATGCTATTGTTTAGTCTAGTTTCTGAATGCATTAAGCTTTTTAATCTCATGATATCTGATAAAACCACTTAACAGTACAAGCTGTACCAATGCAAGTGGCTAATGGATTACCATACATGTGCAAACTGAGATGCTAGATAATATGTGTTACTTATTGCAGTCACAGTATGTTTCTTTGGTCAGCACCAGGGTTCATATGCTTTGTTATCAACTGAATGCCCTAACGTTTTAAAGGCATTTTCTTCAATTACTTTTTATTTTTATAATTATCAACAACATAATTTTGTATGATTACGATGCAAATTGCACCTCTATCTTTATTATTTTAAATGAAGCAACCAATTTTGAACCTCATCTACATCAACTATACCAAACACAAACCTATATGCTGAATGAAGTGACAAATGCTGTTTTTTAAAATGTGTGTGAATTTAATCATTCCACATAAAATGGCACATACACTTTTATGACACTGAGAAAAACATATAAACCTTTATTAAATTTCTGCATTATTAAAGAACTTTCCAAACAAATATTTCTACAAAACATGAAACAATTGGACAATGGCTTTACTTGGTAAAGATTGAGACATTTTAATTAAAATAAACTTCAAATTATTATTCATAGTAATTCAGAATGTTAAAATATAACACAGACAGTTAATCATGACTTTGAACGTTAATCTTGAAGTCTGGGACATTATTTGTCAGAAATGTTTATTTAAGTGTATCTAAAAAACAACACACTTTAAAAACAAATTAGTGCTTGGTGAAATTTAAGAGTGGAAATTGGTTTCCAAATATGAAACATGATCTTCTACTACAACCTTGATGCTTGATAAATGTG
>JAECMU010293860.1:0-16116 GCA_016106625.1 Dracogyra subfuscus
GACAATGCTACAGGTCGTCTCTTTGACATTTTTAACATGGACCCCCACCCTACTTTATGAAATAAACAACAGCCAAAAAGGAATTCAATCAAAAATTTCCAAAACCAATGTGTGCCGAATTTGTGTAGCTCCAAAATAAATGTTGAAATCTTCAATTCGTTTTTTTTTTAAAAATATTTTATATCCAATTTAATGAGAACCTGCGTTTCTTTTGCATTTTAGTATATTAGTTTCGAAGACTGCTATTTGAAAGAAAACGTATTTTTAAAACAATTTTTTTTCTTTTCTCAGCTGTACTTCTATTTTGTCATTGAAGTCACATGACTGTCACAGCATCTGCTGGCAAAAGTCTCTTTACAGATACTTGCCAAAAATATATGGTCCTTATATGTTTTAACATAATCATACTACTGGATATCTCTTTGTATATATTTATTAAAATTCACAATGCAGCTTATATTTTTTAACCAAAGAATTTTACCATTATAACTATTCATTTGTTCAACTATTAACACATTTGCAAGACATCAGAATTGTTATATTCGTGTTCCTAAAATGTTGTTTGTTAAGACTGATTCTGGAGGACTCCATTTTGTAATTTGTATTACAATGTTTAAAATATTTGTTATAAATTATTATTAGTACATGTTTTGAACAGCATACACATTTTGATAAAACACTGAAAAGTTTTGTGTTGGAAAGTTTTGGCTGTAAGCTATACCACTAAACGTTTTACTCACCAAAATAGGTGACGTAGTTAACAATATTTACTGTTGATGCATGCTACAGTTTTTGATGCACGTGCAGTGATCTTTGCTATATAGCGGCCAGTTTAGTGTTCATTTGAAGCTTAGAAATACTAATATTATAATAAGAATAACAACTGTCTGTGTATAAATATTGATATGATTTAGAATCGAATGCTTATGCTCACCGAGACTGGTCCACCCATGATACTATATCAGACCTCTCATCCTCGAAGCACTGGAAACCTGAACACTGAATCCCCAAAACCTGGAGATTTCAGTAAAAACCTGGAGATTGACCTATTCATACATAATCTAAATCTTTTGTGTAGAAAACAATATTTGACAGGTGAAGTAAGGGAATTTTCACTTCTAAATTACATGTGCCAGGGGTGTAGCGTGATCTGAACATGGAGGGGGGAGAGGTTTCTCCAATTTGATTTTGACTACAATGAATTTTTATCGCAAGAGAAAAACTGAGATTTTCGCGGCTTACCCTGAGACCTAGCCAGTAGCCTGGGTACTCTGACTGTAAAAGAGCTAGACGGACATTTGGACATAAATATGCTCTCATTACAGTCAGAGACCAAGCTATGTATTTTTGGGGCAATTCCCACCAAACAAAAAGTTGGCAAAGATTTCCGCTCTAATATCATGAAAATGTAGCTCTTTTTTTTTTGGAAGAAGTCCTACGAATCAAAATTCTAAATGTTTAATATCCAGTATGATTAGTACAGGATTTTATGCACTTATTTTGATGATAAAAACACTTAAAGCAAGTAAATATGATTGATTTCATAAATTAACAGTGTTTCATTAGTAGTATTTGATATACATGTCATTTATTAGTTGTATAAGTGGACTGGACAAAAAGTCACGTCCTGGCTCGTACTAAAATTTTAAAAAGTAAATGTTACACCATAAAGAATATATTTTTAGCAAACTGCTATACGACATTTTGAAGTAGACTGGATATTGTGTTGAACAGTGTATTTCACTAAGCAAACATTCTATGAGGAGAGCAGAGTGTTGGAATTTACTGCAGTGTAAAAAAAGTGATGTCCATTTTCGTCACATCCTGGCACATTTTACTTTTCACTTTATAAGTCTTTTTTTTGTTTAACAAAAACAAAATTAGGCCTGACATGCTTATACTACTATATGTAATGAGTCTATAAATGATAAAACTACATTTCCATTTAAAAAGGATTTTTAGTGAATGAGATCATAAGAGTCAGAATGTCACGTCCTGGCTTAAATAATTACCACGGAATGGCCCACATACTTTTATACATATGTAAATTATGCAGTATGTTTTAATGGTGTCTTTAAACAAAACTTACTTTAACTTTCCCAGTGGAAATGAATTAAACTACATATTGCAGGTACTGTAAAAACATTCCTCCCTAGTAGTAGTATTAAACTTAATTGTAGGAGACAAAAACAAAATCAAGAGATCTGCTTTAGTAATAGTAGTAGCCTCAGATTTTTCCAGTGTCAATCCATATTGGGCTACCAAATTCCTAAAGCTTTACTAAAAAAAATTGTATGGCTTTACTGAAAAGATTCTTATGTTCTTTCACTGTTTATAAATTGTTTTAATATTCTTACAGTTGAAAATTCACAAACTCCTTAACAATATATATATATACATTACAAAATAAGTAACATACATATACTTGTAATGTAGCTATTTGTTTCTGTTTTAAATGTGAATGTACTTGTAAATATGTACTGTCAATTTCAGTGTTGACAACAGTGACTTCATGCGCAATGGAGACTTCGTCCCGACCCGGTTACAGGCACAGCAAGATGCAGTCAACTTGGTTTGTCTCTCCAAAACAAGATCCAACCCAGAAAACAATGTGGGTCTGTTGCAGATGTCGAGGTATGCTCACTTAAAGATAATAACAGTGTTTCTGTGTAGTGGTATTTGTCAAACTTCCAATGTTAAAGGAATGCTAAAACAAGGCTTTTGGACTGGTATGCATATTCAACGATACATAATGCATGTTATAGCTTAATATCACCAAGTATAATCGTATAGTTAATAAAACAGTTAAATGTGATGGCTGTTATATATAAAAGTCAGGAATTGGTCTTCGAACTGAAGAAACAAAACATACCTGATTTTTGCGAATGCATCACAATGTTCTTTAGGCAGTTCCGTGGTGTCGGACGTACATATCAGATACTTCAGCCAAGCATTACCAGGGGTTCAAAAATCCCATCGCCCGACGTCCGTGACAAGTGGAATTTTGATACTGGGCAAGTAATTATGTTAACTGCATATGCCCGATGACAAGTGACTAATGTTGTAACACCTAAAACCTTTTTTAAATTTTGTTACAAATCTCGGGAAAATCTTTCGAAAGAGTTCCGATCGTGCGAGCATTTACATAGCTCTAAGTCTAAGGAGAACTAACCCTAAATGCTGGAAAGATCGGAACTTTTGCCAGTGTGTTGACACACCAAAACGGAAAACAATGTGTTGAAAAGTTTGATAACAAGTTTAGAGTTATTCCCCTTTTACTATCGACTAAGATTGGTAATTTCCGCCACTGAATGTTCGACTGAATTCATACAAGTAGGCCTAATCGGTTCGATGATAGCATCCAGTATGCTTTACAGCTCATAAAAATAAAGTATACATGCCTTGTGTGTGTAATAATAATGTTTAATACTTGCGAACATGGTAAATGAAGTGGGATACAGTTTAAAATTTTCATATTCAAATTTAATGTGGTTCCGGAATCTGCACTTTAGACATAACAAACCTCGTAGCAGAAAATATTTAATATGTTTCAGTACTTTGCAAATATAAATCTATGTTCGTGTAAAATAAACGGGTAAGGTGAAGTTAAATTTCATTACCCCTATGCCATAATCGTGATGGTGCGATGCCCTCTAAGCATACATGAATATATTCATTTCTTCCGCTTTATTAATAGTTTTTAACAAATCAATTATGGTCAATAACTGAATAAGTTAAAAATACAAGTCTGCAAACGATGTACACCCCCTTCTCGGCTGTTGTTTACCAAGCCTGCACTATTTAAAAGCATTTGCAAAGTAACAGAGCTCATGTTTACTCTGAGCCAAGCCACGACTGTCTGCGAGAGACATTTCTCAGCTATTAACAGGGTGAAAACACCCTAGAGAAGTGTTTAGGGGCAAATTAAAAATAATAATATACACACAATAATGACACATGGGCTAAAATCCCTAAATGTTTTGGAACCAATACCAGCCATGAAAGAATGGCTCATTAATGGAAAGAGATCTCACAACAAATCAACAAATGGATACTTATTTAAATAATAAAGTTAAAATCAATAAATAGAGAATACAGATGATACTAATGGACAAACATATACATTTAGTACTTCCTAGGTAAGTGTTGTAACCTATTGGCAAAATTATTTATTTGTGCAATTCAACCAATTACTTTCAAGATTATTACACTATTATAATTAAGCACTATTAAATTAAACAGGAGTAACACAATTGGTTACCTTAAGAAGTATGGGCAAGTGGGAAAATATATGGGGCAAGTGAATATCTGATTGGCACTTGCCCTGTGGCAAGTGATTTTTTTGAAAATTTTTGAACCCCTGATTACATAAATGTACAAAAAGTTCCCCAACATTTTATTGTTGTACCTTGTAAGAACCAACTAGAGCACCGTTATTATTATAAACATTATTCCATCCTTATGTCGCTTTAGGGTGTACAGGGGGAAATATGCATGGTGTCAGGTCTACATACATGTATGCACACAAACTGCAATTTTCCACACACACATGATTACATGAGTATGCCTAATTCTCTGTGATGTGTGAGGGCATATTAGAAATATTGTGTCCTTTTCCTATATCTGTATATAATATATAAACAAAATTGTGTTTTAATTACACAATAAAAGAAGGAGATATTCATAAATAAAAGTAAATACGCTTTGGGAAATCAAGGTAAGAGTCAGAAACCCTGTGCACTGATTAGCAGTTAATTTGCTTGAAGTCTTAACAATGGTAATTAACCAGGATTAATCGCACAGCACATCGGTCTTGTGACCTACTCGGTACATGCCGATGGTGTAATTAATCCTCTTGTGTAGGTGACCGACGCCCTGTAGAAGTAAAAAAAACAACAAATAATCAAAGTACCTTTTGTGTGTTTATTGCTTCAAAACACAGGCTTGCGATCATCATTTTCAAACCGGACATTTTCTCGTTCATTACAAATATTTGTTTATTTCTTTGAGAAGGATAGCGAGATGTAAAATGCTAGTGTTACAGACCAAAATATATTCGTAATTTGATGGCTGCATTAAATTTCAAATAATACTTGTATACTATATTTCGTATACTCTAACGATAATTTAGCTAATAAAGATTAAATATGATAAAATATTAGGTGTCTTTCAAATAATTTTTTCAGCCTACCTTCTATGTAAAAATGAACTAATTTCTCAGTTACTGTGACTACTAATAATTACAACACAGGTTAGCTAGTAACCTACAGATGACAAGTGACACAAGAAAAATTGCCCTTAGCTACGAGATTATAGCACAACAAAAACATTTCATTGTTCTAAAATTAAAGATATGTATATAAGATGGTGGTAACTGTAGCTGTGGCATCTCACAGTGACTAGGGACCTGAACAAGGTGCAAGTGACATATTTTAATAGTTTTGCTGGAAGCTTCCTTTTGCACACTTTGATCAATCCTTCTTAATACACTTATATGGATAAAAAGTTAATACTGATATTCATAATTGGCTCTAGTTATAAAAATGTCTCCTAAAATCACACTGGCATTGCATAATATCAATACTTTGCTTCAAAATTGAAAAAATAAACATGCTTTATGGTGTCGGACGTACATTTTAACAGCACCACAGTAGCATGGCAACTTTACACATATTTAGTAAAAGTTTATATATATTTTTTAATCAACCGTATAAAATTAACATTGCATCTCAATTAGTAACATTTTACAATCAGTTAGCAGAAGTGGAGATTAAAATATGCTATATTTTGGTGTCGGACGTACACACGAGTAACAAACGTAAATATTATGTCTGCTTGAACTATAAATTTGTCTTTTATGTATTATGTCAGTTAACAAAGGACATGTTTGGGATTACATGTATTTCTGTATAAAGATTATTTCTACTCACTTATGTACAATAAATATGCTGATAAATGTGTAAATAGAATTTTTTTTTTTAAATTGCTGCATTCATAGTTGATGCATTAGTTACATTATCAGTGACTAAAACACATCTACTGAAAAATTATTAATGTAGTACTTGACACTAGAGATAATAACCTTTTGAATGATACCAAACTTGTCTCATTTGAATGAGTTTTTAAAAATGACCTGTTGGTTTACTTGACTGCAGAATTGCCCCTATAATAATAATATCAATCACAGTAACACAGCAACGTGTATATGTGGTTTAATCTTCGATACATAATAAACTTTGTCAAAGTGTTGTACAAAGTAACTGTATTATTATAGTATTATGTTTTGTACATAAATTAACCCATGTACTGAAATAATAGTCGGACTGTTTTCTTGGTTAATTGGTATTTTCTTTCCGTGGCCTGTACCTGTGGTTTAGATGGTCCCCAGACACTATGTCTAGACACGCTAAAAGACGTGCCTCTTTTATGAAGATCACAGGGTATTGTGTGATAACCTGAAATCATAATGGACTTTACCAGCTGTCCCAATTTATTACTGTAAGTAACTCTGTAAAACCCTTGATTAAATAGGCTTTCCCATCTAAAATCACAAAACTGACCAATTACTTATTCCCAAAGAAAAGAAAATTATCACTTGGGTATAGTGAGTGGTTGTTTTTGCTCGAACATATCCTACCAAAAGGCCTAATAATATGCATTTTTTTCTTTGGATTTTTTAAAAGAAAAAAATATTATAAGGCCATTTCGTTATAGTGATGCAAATTAAAATATATTTAGTTTGATAGTTTATTATACTATCAAGTCATTTGTGTTGTTTACCAGTCAGGTTGATGAAAGCGAAGTGCGCCGTGTCATAATTTACACTGTGCATAATAGATAAGTTAGACGGAGCTGACGTCACTTTGCCCCAAGCTATACTACCGGACGTCACAAAAATTAAACAAAATGACTGCCCCCAGTTAGCAGGAATAATCATGTCTTTTAATTAATTCTAAAATTACAGGTTTTTCATTTGTTAAAGTTTCAGTATGTGTTGGTGGTCCGGGTATGCATCTTTCCAACACATAAGGCTCTTGTTGGAGTTTACTCTACCTTTAAAGTACCTACATTATGGATATTATTATTTACTCAGGCTTGCAGTTGTGCGTCAAATACTGTTAGTGTTATTGATATGCATTCAGAAATAGCGATCAACACTAACAACTGCAAATGATTTTATTGGTTTCTGATGTAGTTATTTGCTTGAATCTGAAGTACAAATACTGGTTTGATGAGTACTTTCCTGCTCTCTCTAGCTGAATTTGGCTTTGAGTCGTCTGGTACAGTTAGTCATTACATCTGTACATAAATGCTGACACTTTGTTTTGGTTATTTTGATTTTCTAATGCAGCTGGACACTAAATGTATTATTTTCCTTTCTTTTAGTGTGGAAGTACTTGTTACCCTGACAACCGATGTGGGTCGTATTCTTGCAAAACTTCATCAAGTACAGCCGAAGGGAGTGATCAGTTTCATCACGGCTGTCAGAGTAGCTCATGTAGGATTTCCATCTAAATATTCATATATAACCAGCTAGGAAACAAGTAGTGAAGAAAGTTTAACTAATACAGACACATGGCATCAATAATGCTGGAATGTAAAATAGATTAAAGGGACATTCCTGAGTTCGCTGCATTGTAAGTTGTTTCCGACTAATAAAATATTTCAATGATTAAACTTAATAATAAATATATTTTCTTGTTTATCAGTGTCTGTATATTCAATGTGTTTCTGGTCGTCTTAATGTTTGTAAGAAGCCCAAACTTTATTTTGTCTTCATATAAATTTGTACATACGAAAAAATATATTTCAGGAAATAAAATGAAATTTAACCTAGTTCAAATGTTAGAACAATTGGAAACACATTTAATATACAGCCACTAATATTTTATGCAGAAAAATATATTTGATATGTAATTACAATCGTTAAAAAGTCTCTTTGTTAGTCGACAACATCTTAAAAATTGCAGAAAACTCAGGAATGTCCTTTTAACAATATCTTTTATTTTAATGGACACAACTTCAGTGAATGTCACAATTTTGGACATGGTTCAAATTTTGGACTTGGTTCAAATTTTGTGTTATAATGTATGTTTTGTTTTAGTTCAATGTAGCGGGCAGCATAGCCCAGTGGTACAGTGCCCGCCTGATGCGCAGTCGGTCTAGGATCGATCCCCGTCAGCTAACCACTGGGGTGTTTTCTCGACATAACCATATGTCCGACCTCGATATAACCGTAATTATCATGTGTTGAGTGTGTTGTTAAAAAAAATTAATAATAAATAAAAAATAGTTCAATGTGTTCTGACCTAGTCAAATTATATAAAAGCAGTTGAATGTTATTTGTTTAGAGATACATGTACTAGTTTAGACATTCAAATACAAATATTTCATAGATCTATTTTATCTAAAGCAAAATATTTTTGCTGAGGCAGAGTTCTGAAGAGTTTGTGTTCCTTGCACAGGCATATAATAGTGGGGTTTTCCTAGAATCTTTAAAAATTATTAGTACGGTATGTGGACATGTACCTGCATAAGCACCTGGCTGTGTCCCTGTGTCACAAAACCCATCTTGTCATTGCAGTTGGCACTGAAGCACAGACAAGGTCGTAATCACAAACTGAAGATTGTTGTCTTTGTTGGGAGTCCAGTTGATGATGATGACAAAGAGGTATTTTATTATGGGGGAAAAAAGAAGAAAAATAATAAGTTATTAGTTAGCAGATTTGTTCATGTACTATTTATAAATACATTTTATTCATTAAATGTGGTTTTTAAATTAAATTTCTAATAGCCCAGTTTCATGTTTGATAAAGAAGTACAAATCTTCACTCATTTCTTTTGTATCCTGGCTTTCAGAATTCTCTCCCTTGTATTTATAACATAAATGTTACTTCTAGTGCATATGTAATTTTATGTAGTTTGGGGTTGATGTGGTATAGTATATACTAACATAATTCAGTGTCGCTGTTAATATTGCAAACTATCTTCATCCTGAGTATCAAATAATTTTCTCAATTCGTTTCTTACTTTAATGTTGAGATTGCTATTTTTTCATCTGTTTCACGGTACATTTAAATAAAATGTTTTTACATTTATCTCCCTTCTATCAGCGATGATATCTTTTTGTAATTAATTAACATTTTTATTTTGTTTTGCATTTATTTACAGCTTGTGAAAGTAGCCAAGAAACTGAAGAAGGAAAAAGTATCTGTGGATGTTATCAACTTCGGTGAAGAGGTAACAACTTGCTAATTGGTTTTCCAAAAGTATATTTAAACACAGGCACATGGTGTGAGAAATTAATTAATAGAGGCTGTAAATTTAGTACAATTCTTTGCTTCTGCAAATACAAGATTTTGGGTTGGAAATGAAAACATTTTGGTTTTTACTCGGTTGTCTGTCCGCATAATATTTTATTGTGAACTTATGATCAGTAGAAGCTAATACATTGAAACCATCGAAAGCTCTTATTTAAGTTGGTCTTAATAGTGGGGTAGTCTTAGTACCTAATTACCAATATTCAAAATGTTTTTGTCATTGATGTCTAAACTGATATAATTAATAGGTGATGACAGTGCTTTGGTATTTACATTAAAATGCAAGAATAATCAAAGTGTCAGATCTATGCCCTTTTAAAAAAAATTACACAGAGATTAACAACTTTCTGGACAAGTGTCACTCTCCCAATGTTTCAGGGTGTCCACTGACCCAAAGGTAATGCAAACAAGAGACTTCTGGCTCATTTGACTGATTACAACTAATTGTTGCATCTGTTGACTATTTTTGTGAAAAATAATGTACTTGAATGGTATGACATTTGCTTTCAGAAAAACATGTTATTCATTTAAACTGCTACTTTTCAACATTGTACTATAAAATGATGGTGCGCCATACATTCCACAAAGTAACTACGACTTGCTAATTTTTAGACCAATTGTTTACTAGCAGGAAAGTAATACCGGTACCTTGTCTTTTCAACTAAATAAACATAATACTTATTTAATTACTATTGTTGGGCAACAAATGTAATTAACATTACCCCCATGGCGAGGACAAGTTGGCAATATTTTACGAAATTTGTGGGGTAAAAATGTACTGAAAATGACTATTCGGTTTGACTTTACTAGTCATAATCGGTAAGTGGTCTTAAAGGTATACTGTCACAGATTTAAGAACCATATTTCTCTAAAAATAGAAATCATATTTATATATTTTTAGGTAATACTTTGTTAGGCTATTTAATAGGTCAGTAGTCTGATGATATGCCTTTAATACCATAGTACATGTAGTTTTTCCATAAAATACGAGGAAAATATTCCCATCTTAAAAATATTGGTCTTAGAACTGAAGTGGTTGTTAATTGGGGTTTCACTGAATAATATTCATGATAAATATATTATTGACTGGATATGTTAAAAATTTTACTGATTTTTTACTAGCTCCTTTATCAGTGTGATTTTTCGGATGTCAATCTGTTACCCTTTCTATTTAGTCTCATCTCCTCTTCAGGTTTCAAACTTTTGATTATTAACTGAAATTTTACAAACTTGATATACATGGATATAATATATAATGGTAATATAATAGCAGAACTGTCCAAGTTAAGTAGCCTTTATTTCATGTATCACAGACATAGAATTGGTATTAAAACTACAACTTAAATTATTGCTAAATACCCATCATGTACCGCCGTCAACAGTGCAATAGTTATAAAGGGAGAAGAGGTAAGACACACATTTATAAGATATTAAACAAGCTTCCATTTCGTATCCCGAGTGAAATAATTTTCAGTTGTCACAAGCTTTAACGAGTGACAATGAACGTTCTTTCATGAGTGACATAAACATGATATGAAATGATAGCGAGTTTAATATCCTACATGTACTTATTACCCATAATCAATCATAATTTATATCACTCATCACGTTTCGTTGACGTACGGTTGTAGTGCGCAAATGCTGACATCATCGTGTGATGTCAAAAGTGTTACGTCCCACTTTGATATGTACCAAAATATTTGTAACCATATGGATAATAATTAATCTTTCTTCAAAACATCTTTTCTTGGTTTTTTTGGTGATGTTCCAATTCTGAATATACTCTTTTTGATAAATAACACATTGTAATACTAACCTTTGTTATTATGAGTCATAGATCTATGATGTATTTTTTTCAGACTGTTAATACTGACAAGCTGACCACTTTCATAAATACTGTCAATGGCAAAGATGGATCCACGTAAGTTTTATTTAAAATATACAACAGTAATTTTTTTTTGTATTTTATCTTAACATTACAGTTTATTCTCCCCTGTATTCTTGTAATAAAGTTATATTATCCAGCATGTTGATGAACCATTAAGCAATGTTTTGTATAAAAATAAAATCTTTCCAGGGTTTCAGTTATTACTAATTCTTTTTATTATTATTAAAGGTATGTAGGAATATGCATTTTCAGCGTTTCATTTAATTCAGCATTTTACAAAGTAGACAGATTTAATTTTAAATTGAGAAATATTACTCTTATTTAACTATGGTATAGTTTTCAGTTTAAAAAAAAAAACTATATCATTTCAGCTTTTACTTTTGAAATGGTTTTGCATCCCTGGCAGTGTTTCTACCAGAAAGAAATCTTTGGGTATGGCTATATGAAATTGAATGCAGCCACAGTCAACAGGGGATAAAGGGGGCCTTCCCAACAAAGAAAATGGGTTACATTTAGGGTTAGGGTTAAGAAAATCATACAATGATAAGAATCATTAATTATGTCAACTTAAAAAATTTATATTTTGGGTATGATGCCATACCCATTTTACCCTCTGACAGAAACCCTGCCTGGGTATATTGTAATGGAGACACTCTTTATTTCGTCTGTGTAGCTCACATCTTGTAACTGTTCCTCCTGGACCGATGCTCTCGGATGCCCTGCTTAGCTCCCCGGTTATCGTCGGTGAGGATGGAGGCGGAGCGGGAATGAGTGCTGTGGGATTCGAATTCGGCGTCGATCCCAATGAAGATCCCGAGTTGGCCTTGGTAATTTATTATTAGTCTTTGTTAACTAACTATAACAAATTCATCCATTTTAAGAAAAAAGTGTTTGGTTACACATTAATTTTGGATGTTTGCTCAGCTACTAATACTATACTACCTATTTTTAAGATTATCCATAAAGTTTCAATGTTATTTGTGTTTAAAATTGTGATTATTTTGAAGTTTTTATGAATAATATATAAAGCTTTACCCGTGACAGATAATATCGGCCAGAGACGGCCAATTAACTCTAGATGATATTGGTGGGAGACCATCCATGCATGTAACATGATTTTCACAAATGGCTTTTATGCCAGATTTATTTCCCTTTGCCTAGAATTATGTCCCTTCCCAAAAGTCAATAATGATTATAAAGATTAGTTTTGTATGTATCATTGTATGGTGAAAAGTGATTTATTTTCTTTACAAATAATTTGTAAATATGATAAATTATATCCCCAAAATTTATCTGGTTTATTCAGCAGCTGTATGTATATCATAAAAATTACAATGAGAGGTATGATAGTAGTTGTGATATTACGACAGATAAATGAGACTTGATAGTTTAAAATAGATGCAGTAATACAAAACATTATCAATACATGTTTAAAATCATCAAGTAAACTCTGGGGAAGATCATACTAAAATAGTTCAGTCTCCAAAGTATTAAGACATGTCATAAATCTTGTAATATTAATTTGATGGGTATTTAGTGTAGGTTGTCATGTGTCTATATGTTACTGTGTCTAGGCTCTACGTGTGTCGACGGGAGTTTGGTGTAGGTTGTGCAGGGTTCTCACGGACCAGGAGTCCCGGGTCCCTGACGCAGCGATCACGGATGGGACGCACCATATTGCATAAACGTGCGTCCCTGTGGACGCAGTATATTTTAATTTTTTTTATTTAACTTCAATACAATGTTTTTTTAAACATCTAAATTTACTGTAAAGTAAAGCGGCAAAATAATAGACTGGTCACGTGGACATG
The DNA here is from genome assembly GCA_016106625.1 of Dracogyra subfuscus. Taxonomy (NCBI): domain Eukaryota; kingdom Metazoa; phylum Mollusca; class Gastropoda; order Neomphalida; family Peltospiridae; genus Dracogyra; species Dracogyra subfuscus. The sequence continues at coordinate 13,020 of JAECMU010293860.1, forward strand.
CAAACAGCGCTTATTTACACCGTGAGGCTGATCAACTGAACAAAACTCGCATTGCAAATAAATTAAATCTTTTGCAAATAATTTTGCCAAAACAAAAATTCTTTCGCAATATTTCTTTTCTCGCATTATTAGTGAATATATATTAGTCACCAGGTATTTGTTTTATATTTTATCACACATTTTAATATATATATTTTTTATTATTACTACATAAAACCATTTAAATGTCAATGTTTTTGTGTTGTCAGTTGCTATACAATTCAGTTGATATTTTATTGCATATATCAATTCATGGACACTCCAACATTCCTAATGGACTCTCAAAATATAAGGTAACGAGTCCATGGACTCTCAATATTTTTGGATGAATGAGAACCCTGTTGTGACGTGTCTATATGTTATTGTATTTAGGCACTACGTGTGTCGATGGAGGAACAGAGAGCACGACAAGAGAAAGATGCTCGAGACACAGCACAATCAGTCATGGAAATTAGCACTCCTGTTCAAGAAGGTGAATCAAAACTTTTATCTTTACAACAGTAATTGCTTTTCTCTAAGATTTAATTTTGCCATAGGCAAAGTTGAAATACATGCGTTACATCTATGATAGTATTACGTTTTGTATTATTCTGAAACTGTAGGTGTTAAACACTTAGATCCCCCTCCCCCTTACCCCCTCACATGGATAGACTGATATCACAAATTGTCAGTACATGTAGGTAATAGCAGGGTGCAATACTGCGAGTGAAATACTCGCCTATGCGAGTGAAATTCTGTTATGGCGATTTAAATTTGCAAAACACTAGCCTTTTGGCGAGTAGATTATTTTTTTAAGAATAAAGCTGTCACTGGTACATTTATTTCACTAATCAGTCAGACGACACATATACTGATGATCGAAACTGTAAACATACACTTCCGCATTTAGCCCTGTTTGCGGATATCACTCTCGGAGCTCTCCGGTAGACTTAACGATCGAGGTGTTCGGAAAGTCTCGTGACACATCGAGGTTTTCCGATTGTAAATGAGATTTCACAGCCAATTTGTTTGCACCTAAAGTTAAGCTAAATGTTACATAGTGGGAATATGCTAAATAATTAAAATTGTTATAGGTTCAAGAATGTTGTTGGTAACGATAGCATATCGTCAACAAAAATAAATAAATAAATAAAATACGTCCCAGTTTCGGTAACTGTAGCCGTCGGTATACTTGTCGGAATCGCGTAACCCAATTAAAAATGGTTTACAAAGTAAAACAAAATAATTAATGATTTGCTTCTGGACTCTTGGAAACGTTTTTTTTTTTAGGTGTTATGTTGACTAGAAACAAGAAACCTGCAACTATAACTGCATATTTCCAGAGAAATTCCATTATGCCTATAAGTAAACGTGTTTTAGACGATGAATCTGGTGGTGAAACAGACGTGAAAAAAACAAAAAACAACACACAATGAAGTTCAACCAGAGCGTTTTATTTAGATTTTGAATTTCAAAGATACGATAAAAATAGGAATCACATATATTGCGAATACTGTCGTAAAGCGGGTACCAGTGGATCTCGAACATACCCTTGAGAAACATAAACAACATAGGATGACGTTGGTGTTTAAAGTTCTTTAATTATGTTATTATAATTATCCATACTAATACACGTACTTCATATGTTGCCTGGCGAGTAAGAATCTCTCGTTGGCTAGTATTTTTTTTCATTCACTAGCCAGTTGGCGAATAAATATAAAGGGCTGCTTTGCGCCCTGAATAGAGATGTTAAACAGACAGTATATTACACCACTGAGTAATTTGTTTAAGCTGCCACTGTTATAATTTAAAACATTGTGTTTTTTTGTATCGCTACCAACATACCATATTTAACCACGTTTTATGGGCACCGATGTATAATGCTTAACCCCCACTTTGAATGTTTATTCCAAGAAAAAACCTCATGAACCAACGTGAATGTGCGAGATTTTTAAATTTATGGTAGTGTGGCATACTTCCGGTTTGATGGAAATGGTCGAAATAAATCTCATGGGAATTACAAATATTTACAATCCAATTTTGTCATTTTTTGTGAGGTGTGGTTACTTTTGTACATTTATTTTGCATTTATTACGGCCATCACAAGTGAACAACAATTTTAAATGGATTTTGGCATTTCGTTGTGATGAACACTGTCATTAACCTGTAAAGTACCGTAAACTACCGATCGACAATTTTTTTTATGTGTGATTGCTGGACATTTTTAAAAGATAGTTTTTTTCCATTATGTATAAAAGTGTGCATAATACATAGAAAAATACAGTACATGTATGCAAAGTTCCCCGACTCTTATTTCTCTATGGTTAATTTACACTTTGTTTCAGTTGATGTGGTTTTATTCTTATGCAAGCGGGCAGCATAGCCCAGTGGTACAGTGCCCGCCTGATGCGCGGTCGGTCTAGGATCGATCCCCGTCAGCTAACCACTGGTTTTTTTTCTCGACATAACCATATGCCCGACGCCGATATAACCGTACTTATAATGTGTTGAGTGCGTCGTTAAAAATAAATAAAATAAAATAAATTATTCTTATGCATGACGAAGGCATTGATGTGCAATATACATTTCTGGCTCTTTATTTCATTACTTAGAACATCATGGTTCACTGAACAGACACTTTACAAACATAAATTTATATTCACATTTGTTGTTAATTCTGCAGATAAAGAGTCAGTTTGTTCTACAGTAGGTTAATGGCAGTGATGTTTTATGGCTACTGTCAGTCACCAGTTAATCATGCTGGCAGTTAAAACCCTCTCAACATCCACTAATTGAAACGGCCGTCTTTCCTGAAACATCCTCCTATTGTCAAAGGTGATGAACACCGTAACTGTAGAAGTGTATGTTGTGTTTTCCAGTGGGCAATGTGGACGATGCTTTACTGGAACAAGCGATGGCTCAGTCTGTCCAGCTGGATGATTCATCCATGGAGCCGACTCCCATCCCGGATTTATCATCTATGTCAGAGGAAGATCAGATAGCCTACGCCATGAGGCTCTCCATGGATCCAGGTAACTTGTGACAAATATATGTTATTTACCGTATATTGCTGTGTATT
>JAECMU010293863.1:0-14514 GCA_016106625.1 Dracogyra subfuscus
CACCCCTCACTCTTAAAGTAACTCAGAACAAATGGTGGGATAAGCTGCTCATTTCAGAGATAGCGGGTGTCGTCTACCATTACCATAGTTTCGCAAAGACATTGCTACGCTATTTTTAATAGGACTTCTCACACGAATCAAGCAAAACAGTAGCTGGTACATTGACACTAGATCAAATTAAATAATAGGAATGTACTGGTTAGGTGAAACAATATTTTATAACAACAAACACCGTTACATTCATCACCAATAGCAGGACTTGTGGTATTAACTGTTCTATCAAACGCTTGGGGCATCTTGCACTTTGACCCAGCCGAATGTTATTTGGTTTAGTACACCTTATAGGTCTAGACGACAATCGGTTACTATTACACGGAGATAACCGTAATCGTAATCGTAAGCACGCATTGACACCAACTGATGGAATATGGCAATGAGTGATTACGCTTACCTAGTGTACAGTTGAAGTCAGGTCCTGTGTATTGGGAATATGGCGATGAGTGATTACGCTTACCTAGTGTACAGTTGAAGTCAGGTCCTGTGTATTGGGAATATGGCGATGATTGATTACGCTTACCTAGTGTACAGTTGAAGTCAGGTCCTGTGTATTGGGAATATGACGATGAGTGATTACGTTTACCTAGTGTACAGTTGAAGTCAGGTCCTATGTATTGGAAATATGACGATGAGTGATTACGCTTACCTAGTGTACAGTTGAAGGGTGTATACCACCAAATCAAATCCCATAGACGACAATAGTAATATATGTGGCTAAAATTCCTACCTGCAGCGTATCAATCAACATAAACGCCACGGATATAAATACTACCACCCCTCACACTTCAAGTGAACCAGAGAAAATTGGAGGTCAAGCTGCTCGGTTCTGAGATAACGGGTAGCGTCTATGACTACCCTACTTCCGCACAAAATTCGAGTAATTTATTTTACAGGTTCCCTATACATGTTTCAAGCACAAGGCTATTTGACACATTGGTACTAGATGAAATAAAATTACATATTTGTTTTATCCAGATGAAACTATTATTTTTTACAACCAACACACTCACATTTATAACCAATCACAGGACTTGTGGTGTTGGATTCTCTATCAAACGTTGGGTGCACCTCGAACTTTGACCAACCGGAAATTATTTGGTTTAGTACTACCTGAAGTCAGTTCCTATGTATTGGGAATATGGCAATGAGTGATTACGCTTACCTAGTGTACAGTTGAAGTCAGGTCCTGTATATTGGGAATATGACGATGAGTGATTACGCTTACCTAGTGTACAGTTGAAGTCAGGTCCTGTGTATTGGGAATATGGCGATGAGTGATTACGCTTACCTAGTGTACAGTTGAAGTCAGTTCCTATGTATTGGGAATATGACGATGAGTGATTACGCTTACCTAGTGTACAGTTGAAGTCAGTTCCTATGTATTGGGAATATGACGATGATTGATTACGCTTACCTAGTGTACAGTTGAAATCAGGTCCAATGTACGTTTCGATGAAATTCGTCATAGCGCCTGCAATTTGAGCCTTGGCGAGTACATCGCATGAAGACGTTTCCGTGGCAACGCACGAAAGAGACTTATCTGCAGCTCTAAAAAAACAACGAATAGAATTGTCGTTCATTAATTCAATATTTATGTCAACATTTATACGATTCTGATATAAAGAGTACGCAATAACACATGGTATATCCGTTTAATTAGTGTCATTATTTTAGTTTGCCAAATACAATGGATCTTATTTTTCCTGAGTCCTTTTCTGTGCATTGCGCATAGAAAATAAAGACTGTTGTTTGTCTTTTTTTTACCAGCAGATTATTTTTCTAATTCACATGTACAAATAAATATATTTACGGATATATCAAGTAAGCACTCTTAAAGTAATAAGTGACACTGAATTACCATTTGATAAAATGTAAGTATTATTTGATTTATCCCTGGAAAGCCCTTCCAACTGGAAGATGTTCTGTCAGCCTTAGCTGCATTTATCTGAGTGACTGTAGCAGATTGTATCAGATTATATCCAATTAAAGTTCAGAAAGCTGTCTGCCCAAAGAGTTAATGGAAGGAAATGGTTTATTTAACGACTCACTCAACACATTTTATTTACGGATATATGGCGTCAGGCATTTGGTTAAGGACCACACAGATATGGAGAAAGGAAATCCGCTGTCGCCACTTAATGGGCTACTCTTTTGGATTAGCAGCAAGGGATATTTTATATGCACTATCCCATAGACAAGATAGTAAATACCACTGCCTTTGATGTACCAGTCGTGGTGCACTGACTGTAGCGAGAAATGGTCCAATGGGCTCCGTAACGGGAATCGATCCCAAACCGACAGTGCATCAAGCTAGCGCTTTACTACTGGGCTACGTCTCGCCCAAAGAGTTAATGGTTAATTACTGACGGTTAACAAGAAAGAAGTTGTCTGATATTGGCTTTCTTGAACATATTTATATTTGATACTTTTCATGAACCGTAGCAATATGTCCAAATTAGGCCAAACAAAATAAATTTCTGGTATCGATTTTGACCTCGCGCGTCAATTTGTTTTTAATTTCCAACGATACTGATGTCGACTTTTGTAGGAGTAACCTATGGGTTATACAGAATCCCTGTGCTGCTATTTAGGAAACATATTTATGGTACCAAGGCAAAGGAGGGGGCATCATGGCCATTGTGGATGAATCAAGGCAGATGAGGAAAACAAAGAAGCTAAATATAACCTTCTATTGTGTGCAATCCATGCTTTAAAAGGACATTCCTGAGTTTACTGCATTGTAAGATGTTATCGACTAATAAAATGTTTCTACGATTAAACTTACATATTAAATATATTTTCTTGTTTAGAATATCAGTGTCTGTATATTCAAGGTGTTTCTAGTTGTCTTAATATTTGTAAGAAGCCCAAACTGGATTTTGTCTTCAAATAATTTCGTACGTACGAAAAAACTATATTTTAGGAAATAAGATGAAATTTAACCTAGTACAAATATTAGAACGAGCAGAAACACGTTTAATATACAGCCACTAATGTTTTATGCAGAAAAATCTATTTGATTTGTAATTATAATCGTTAAAAAATCTCTGTTAGTCGATAGCATATTATAAATGATAGCAAACTCAGGAATGTCCCTTTAAAAAAAAAAACACGAAAAAAAGAAGCATCCCCGCATCAATATTCAATCTTTGGTCTGACCAGAGCCCAACTTTGTTCATCGGCCTTATTAGAAAATTATATGGTATAATCAATGTTTTTATTTTCTAAATCGTCATTTTATATAATGTGTCTAATATTTTACGATTTTAGGTAAATGTTAATGGACAAACGATATCAGCCTGCTAACGTCCTCTATGTGGTGATAAAAATTAAAATTCGGATGACACTAGAAAATCTATTTCTGTATTAATTATTTAAAACCTAAAAACGTAACTGGAAATGTTTTACAGAGCTATACAAACTATTTTAAAGACATGTCATGCTATTAAATATTTTATATTTTTAAGTAGACATATTAACATTTTATGAACTTGAGTTCATATACATAAGTAATACTTACATTCACATATACATTATACAGATTGCATGTACTTACTTTATTTCAAATGCATATTTACACCCACATGCTTAACTTGACATAAATATTTAATAATTACATTCACATGCATATTCACATGTTTAATGTATGTAATAATTGTTTTTACGTGGATAATATAAGTAATATTTATATTCACTTGCATAATATATCTAATACTTACATTTACATGTATATATTTAATACCTACTGACAAACGAGGTTTGTATCGCCTGCTGCCGCATCTATTTCACTGGCCATGGTGTCTGCACAAGCATTCATCCCAGGTGCACAATCCGATAAATCACCAAATGTTGCGTGTAAACCTTAAATAAACATAAAATATGGAAGTAATATGAATAAAATGTATCTATATTTAATTATTAAATACTTGCATCGCAGGATCGAACCATCTCTGTGAATCCATTCAACTGGTTGGGTTTTTTTCCTTGTTCCAACCAGTGCACCACAACTGGTCAAAGGCTGTGGTATATGCTATCCTGTCTGTGGGTAACTGCATATTGCAAGACCCTTTGCTGTATTAGGAAACATTTAGCGGGTTTTCGTTCTTGGACGCTTAATTACTAAACGTCTGACATCCATTAGCCGATGATTAATTAATTAATGTGCTTTAGTGGTGTCGTGAAACAAAACAAACACTTAGACAATCAGATCCTAGATGTTATTCATTACTTTTAAACATTGGTAATTTAAAACGTTCAAGTTTGTTTGGCCTAACGACATCACTAGAACACATTGATTTATTAATCATCGTTTATTGGGTGTCAAATGCAATAATATAATTATTATGATAGAAAATATACAAGAACTTACGTAAACTGGCTATAGGACAGATAGTAATGTCATCTTTTAAAAATCCCATCGACACCACTAGAGCACATTAATTTATTAAACAAGGGATGTTATATGTTAAATGAAATACAAATAATTATATTTATTATTATTATATAAACATACAGCAAAATGCGCGGTGGGATGTAGCTCAGTGGTAAAGCGCTAGCTTGATGCGCGGTCGGCCTAGGATCGATCTCCGTCGGTGGGCCCATTGGGCTATTTTTCATTCCAGCCAGTCTGTGGGATAGTGCATATATAAGAACCCTTGCTGCCTATGAAGTGGCGACACCGCGTTTCTCTCTCGGCATCTGTGTCTTAGCCATATGTCCGACGTCATATAATCATAAATAAAATGTGTTGAGTGCGTCGTTAAATGAAGCATTTCTTTCGTACGCAAAATGGCTACAAGACAATGCAATAACATAATAATTGTGCTAGAAATGAAAATATAGAGTAACTTACGTAAAACGGCCACAAGACAAATAAGTAATAATTCCATCTCAGATAAGTCTTGACGGTTTGATAAAATGTCTTCTTTCTTTCTTGTTCAAGCTTTAGTAATCGTCTGGTTAAAATTTAATATTTCTTTCTTTTTTATCCTGAAAATCCAGTGTCTTCGATCTCACTTATTAGCAAGTGAAAAATCTATTTGTTCCCGTAAATGGCCGACTATGTTTCTGAAAAGCAATTAGAACGTTTGGTTTGACAATTACCTTTATAAGTCACGATCTGGCGTTAGAGTAGCAGCGCGTAGAATCTTTCCCACGAGAGACTACATTTAAAGCAGATACATATTATACCTATTGATGCCGTTACCTATAGAAAGGCGCATATCTTTATAATGGGATACGATCAAGCAAAAGAAACAACCATTATGCGATACAAACAGCTTCTCATACCTCAGTTCGTCTACATCCATGTTTGGCACGTCTTCGTTTGTTTTCGTTCTGAATAATTGTCATGACATAGTGTAAAACAATATTTGTTTTACGAGGACATGATCGGTGTGTATTTGAAAAACCTATGTTGCTACGCAAATATCGCCACAAACGCATACCGTGTGAATGATGATACGATGATAGTCACATTTTATAGCAGAACCCTCGAGCCTGGCTTCTCCAATTAATTTTCTCTTCACACCTCAGGAGTGGTTGACCTTTACTTAGAAATTGGATACGTGCCACTGAGAACCACTAATGGTTCTAATTTTCACACCTTCCCAAGAAATTGATAAATGTACAGCTTGTAATAGACAATGTTAGAGATTGTTTTGTGTAACGACATGACAAGAGCCCATTGATTTATGAATCATCGGATATTGGATGTCAAACATTTGATTTCTTTGACGTATAGACGTAGAGAGGAAACCCGCCGCATTTTTGTTTCCCTTACAGGCAGGATAGCACATACCGAAGCCTTTGACATAGCAGTCGTGGGGCACTGGCTGGAACGAGAAATAGCTCAATGGGCCAACCGACAGGGATCGATCCTAGACCGACCGCGCATCAAGTGAGCGCTTTACCCCCGCCCCTAAACAGACAATGTAGACTTTGAGAAACTGTACGGTCCGCTTCTTGGTAAATTTAATGGCATTAACTAACAGTACGGAATTAATTAATAGTAATGTCATGAGTGAACTCGGAACACTTCATTTTATTGTCTTACAAATTATCAAAACTAGCTGTGGGGATTGGGTAGCAGGTTGCAAACATGTGTGATCATTAGATATGTTCTCTTTTGTCGACTGAAAGAGTGTGATTAATTCTGTCCCAAATTCCGTCACTGGTAAAATCAGAGCCTGTGCCGGGATGGGCGTACTTGAACATCTATTGGATACTGGCACGTCCATAGAGTCACCACAAGCCCAAGTCGAGATGGACTTAATAAGCATAACAGATTGGGAGAAACAACTGTCTGCTTAATAGGAAGATCACTAATATACTACAATAACCATGTGAAATATTTTGATTGCATTGTCTTTGTCTTAGAGGGGATACTCGCTACATATTTTCATTAGTAGCAAGGTCTACTGTATAGTCACCATCCTACAGACAAGATAGCACATAGCACGGCCTTTGATATACCAGTCGTGGTGCACTAATTAGGACGAAAAATAGCCCGTGTTTCTGATCATTCTAATATTTGTATAAGCGTAAATTTCATTTTCTTTTCTAAAATAAAAAAGTTCGTGCGTACGAACTAATTTCAAGACAAAAATCCAGTTTAGGCTTCTTACAAATATTAAGATGACCAGAAACACATTGAATATAAGACACTGATATTCTAAACAAGAAAATATATTTAATATGTAAGTTTAATCGTAGAGAAAAATGTATTAGTCGTGAACATTTTACAGTGCAACAAACTCAGGAATGTCCCTTTAATAACTGTGGTTGTGGAAACCTGTGGTAGGAATGTTGTACAGTAATAGAGTTCCCACCTCTGGCTTCAGTGGACTTGATGGATTCGGGTTTTCCCGTACGAACGAGTTCCACACAAAAGGTATAGTGTTGAATTTACAAAACCTGTTTTGCTTAAACGCAAGTGTTTAAAGACACTTGTCGGGACCCCACGAAACCGATTAAAATGTCAAGAGAATGTCATAAGTTCACCACTGCTGGCCACTTTAAATAAACAATATTGAAGCCAGTACCCTTCTGCAAAGAATGCAATTTGATATCCTAACACTGTTGTGCTTGCATGTTTCATGGCAGTCTGAGTGAAATAAAGTTCTTGTTAGATGGATAGAAATAAAAAGTTAAAGTTTGTTTTGTTTAACGACACCACTAGAGCACCTTAATTTATTCATCATCGGCTACTGGAAGGAAGAAAGGAAGGAAATGTTTTATTTAACGACGCACTCAAAACATTTTATTTAGGGTTATATGGCGTCAGACAAATGGTTAAGGACCACAGGGATATTGAGAAAGAAACCCGCTGCTGCCACTTCATGGGCTACTCTTTTCTATTAGCAGCAAATGATATTTTATATGTACCATCCCACAGACAGGGTAGTACATGTCACGGCCTGGGCCCGGCTATTGGATGTCAAACATTTATAATTAAAAAAACAATTCGCATATAGTCTTAGAGAGAAAACCTGCTACATTTGTCTATTAATACAATGTGTATCTAACAGCAGCCCATTATAGCTCATTTCCAGTTGACCTTTCATTCGACCAATCAAAGCCTTACTTGCAAAATCATTCTAGTGATTTGAAAAGAATTTGAAAATAATCGAGATTATGCCGAGGGTATACGAAACTATTCGGGTGAATTACGAAATATGCCGGAAACTAATTTCATTATAAAATTGTATATAATGTTCGTTTCTAGACGGAAAAAAACGTGATGGTATAGCCATAAAATCTGTTTATACTACTATATAATCCAGAGTTTATTACTGCACGTTTCCCCCTGTTTTGTCAATGTTGAAATAGACCAACAAGTTCGCCTATTGCATAAAATTGAATAGTCATGTCCGATATTTTTAGAATTTGTATGCTCCTGAATAACGCTATAAAAGGCGAAGTGTAATTGGTCGATATTTAAATAAGTTGAAATGAATGAATGATGAATGATGGTCGATATTTAAAATTGTTATTTATAGATGAAATGTCACCTGGACATGAGAGTCCGCGCAATGCTGTTACATCTACTGTTAGACTAGTAGAGCTAATTTTAATCAGATTGCTTTTATATATAACATCCCACAGGCAGGATAGCATATACCAGTCTTTGGTATACCAGTCGTGGTGCACCGGCTAGAGTAAGACATAGCCCAATGGGCCCACCGACGGAGATCGATCCCAAAGCGACCATGGGGCGGGACGTAGGCCAGTGGTAAAGCGTTCACTCGATGCGTGGTCGGTCTGTGATCGATCCCCGTCGGTGGTAATATTAGCCTATTTCTCTTTCCAGCAAGTGCACCACGACTGGTATATCAAAGGCCGTGGTATGTACTATCCTATCTGTAGGATGCAGCAAATGAAAGATCCCTTGATGCTAATCGAAACGAATAGCCCATGAAGTGGCGACAGCAGGTTTTCTCTCTCAATACCGGTGTGGTCCATAACCATATGTCTGACGCCATATAGCCGTAAATAAAATGTGTTGAGTTCCTCGTTAAATGGACATTCCTGAGTTTGCTGCATTGTAAGATGTTTCCGACTAATAAAATATTCCTACGATTAAACTTACATATTAAATATATTTTCTTGTTTAAAATATCAGTGTGTATATTCAATGTGTTTCTGGTCGTCTTAATATTTGTAAGAAGCCCAAACTGGACATTGTCTTCAAATAAGTACGTACGAAAAAATCTCTTTTATGAAATAAAATGAAATTTAACCTAGTACAAATATTAGAACGTTCAGAAACACGTTTGATATACAGCCACTAATAGTTTATGCAAAAAAAAATATATTTGATATGTAATTGCAGTCGTCAAAAAGTCTTTGTTAGTCGATAACATCTTTAAAATTGCAGCAAACACAGAAATGTGTTTATTTAACGACGCACTCAACACATTTTATTTACGGTTATATGGCGTGAGACATATACTTAAGGACCACACAGGTATTGAGAGAGGAAACCCACTGTCGCCACTTCATGGGCTACTCTTTTCGATTAGCAGCAATGGATATTTTATATGCACCATCCTACAGATAGAATAGTACATACCACGGCCTTTGTTACACCAGCTGTAGAGCACTGGCTCAATGAGAAACAGCCCAATGGGTCCACCGACGAGGATCGATCCTAGAGCGAACGCGCATTAAACGAACGCTTTACCACTGGGCTACGTCCCGCCCCAAGATTAGAGCAAAGAACAGTTTTGTGGGAACACAGTCGTAGGCGGTGGCAGTTGTATCGGCGATGGATCGGTGAAGCTAAGACTTGTTACACTTTGTAAATCTGTCACAGGTTGTTGTTAATCTGTCTGTGTTTATGTATGAGACCATGATCGATAACTGTCTACCACAAACGCCCTTTTTTATCTATGGGTGGTGACAATTTACTCATGATGCACCAAATACCTTTCAAATGGCGAATAATGCAAAATGACATGTTAAAATATAAAATATCCTTTATGCAAAACCTTAGCAGACATGTTCCCACCAGCATGTCTGGAATTCCCGGCATGACACCTGTCAATCAGTGTCGCATTGCTATGAATATTATGTAATTCAGTCACTACATATTACATATGAAAAAAAAACACGTTAAAAAAAATATATTTCTGGCTCTGAGATTCCCAAAAGCTGTCCGCCTTTTAGCGATAAAGATAAAGCAGTAATTGAGCCTGTTTTAGAAGAAAGGATGATGTTGAGTTTCTTGGAATTGAATGGAAAAGACAGGCCAGCGGTGACTATGAACGATACTTTTCTCTGTAGATCACTTATTGTGCCATACAGCTTCTTCAGTAGAGTTGTAGTTGTCCAGGTAGTCTCCCTCAGTTGCTGTAGGTTTATGCAGTCTTGGATGACGTGCTTGGTCGTCTCTTCTGCTTCTCCACAGGAGCACATGGAAGAAAATACCAGCCGGAACCTTTTATGCATATGTTGGTTCAGTCTGTTGTGTCAGGGACAGCAGGTAATAATCATTGGTTTGTATGTCAGTATGATAATTAAAGAGATATGAAACAAGGATCTGGAGCCAGAAAATCAGCCAGTGATAGGACGAAGGTTTCTTACACAGACAACAAATTAAAGACAGCCCAGAATACACCAGTCTCAAAGAAAACCTGTCCATCAACTTGGCGTAAGTTGTATATGTATGTATGTATGTATGTATGTATACATGTATAAAAGCTGTGTCCACAATTGCAAAACAAAGTCTGAAATCTTTCACGCAGACAATTGTAACCATATATGGTCGTCTCCGATTCATTCTCGGGTAGACAGACGGCATCGGCATCAATCAGTGAACATGCAAAAATAATTTGCAAGATACATCAAACGAGAACGTCAGACGATACCGATTGGGATCTCCGATCCACCCTCGCCGTTGTAGGGAGGTAAGGGAAACCAACATATCCAAGGAACAAGACAATAATGTGACGTGTGCTATAAAGACTACTCTGGGTTTTATATGTATCATACGGTAAGCCATTGTTTGTATATCTGTGGTGACATAACCTAAAAGGCTCAACTTTAAAACTTTTAACCAAACCTACAACTAGGGGGAAAAAAGGAATGTTTATTTAACGACATCTCAGTACATTTTAAACTACGGTTAAAAGGGTATCCAACACATCCCCTCCTCCCTCCTCCCCACTCCGATATTTGATATATTTAGTGAGAAAGCAAACGTGCTGCTATAACATAGAGCACTGCCACCGAATAGTAGCAATATATAATCTTTATATGCATTTTTTGACAGACAGGAACACACAGGTCCACCGTGGTGTTTCGATCCTGTAAATCTTGAAAGAGACTGTGCTACATTTGCTGTCGTTGTAACAATGTTATGTTTCTAATTAAAATTACACACGCATGTATGTATGTATATATGTGTGTATGTATGTATGTATGTATGTATGTATATGTATGTGTTATTTATAATGAGGTGGGATGCCATCACAGGATCGATCGCACTCAAAAGATTCTGAGAGTTCCTCTGTCCCAACGAGTGCCCATATCAGGTACATCAAAAGCAGTGGCATGTACTGTCCTATCTATGAGAAATTGCGTAATTAGAGAACATTTGTTGCTTTATTGTTAGTAGTATAAATATCGGCGGTGGGTTGTCTTCTCATTATCTCTGTTGATCATGTGTCAAAATGATTAAGTGTTACACACCTAATAGACGTAGTTTAAAAATGCGTTGAAATGTTGTTAAACAAATATTCCTTTCCTTTATTTTGTTTAGAGTATTTAATATATTTGCATATAAAGGGTAACAGGTCACCCTAGTGTTTGTAGTCCAATAATTCCATATATATGAAGGGGGTAGGACGTAGTCCGGTGTCAAAGCGCTTGCTTGATGAGCGGTTGGTTGGACTCACGTCGGTGGGCTATTTCTCATTTCAATCATGGCACCATGACTGGTATACCAAAGACCGTGGTATGTGTTATCCTGTCTGTGGGATGGTTCATATAAAATATCACTTGCTACTGATGAAAACATTGTAGCAGGTTTCTCCTCTAAGACTATTTGTCAAAATTACCAAATGTTAGACATTCAATAGCCCATGATTAATAAATCAAAACAAAATAAACATCTTTTTTCATACATATAAAAAACAAAATATATTAGGTAATAACATGATTTTTTAACCAGAAAAACACGTTGGGAAGACTAGTACCCATATTCACCAAATATCGTAAGCCTAGTTTTACACGTAAACGTAAATCTACGACTGAAGAGCTATTCACGAAACAACGAAAACGTAAATATAAGAGTGGCTCCGGTTACAACTAACACTGCACGTAAGTCGTGTACTTACGCCGCTATTTACTTTTATTTATGGAAACTGACAGCATTTCCAATAATTGAAGCAGTTTGCGAAGGCAAACGCTCACGGATTGACTATATGTTTGTTAGTGATCGAACATATGTTTTTGACTCGGCCATTTTCTCCTGAGTTATCTTTTCCTTTTTAAGAAATATATCCTCAAGTTCGTACCAAAACGCGGATCCTCACCAATACCAAAATGTAATGTTTCGGCGTTCGCGATGTTATTGTTACAGACGACAAACGAAATTGTGTTTTGTGCCTTTGTTATTTCCCCGGTAGCCATCGTTTTTAATGTGTGTGGGGTTTTTTTGTGGGTTTTTTGTGGGGTTTTTTTTGTTGTTTTTTAATTTCTCCGGTGAGAGTCAACTCGTAGATTTACGTCCAGCTAAATTACGTGTACATTTACGACAGTCTTTGAGAATAAGGTGCTTCTTGCACGTAAATTTACACCTTTTTGTGAATATGGGTCCAAAAACTCAATGGATATACAGCATTGATAATCCGAACAAGAAACTATTGTAATGTGTAATTCCGGTCGTTAAAATGGCTTTAAAGGAACATTCTTGAGTTTGCTGCATTGTAAGATGTTTCCGAAAAATTAAATATTTCTACGATTAAACTTATATATTAAATATATGTTCTTGTTTAGAATATCAGTATCTGTATTTTCAATGTGTTTCTGGTCGTCTTAATATGTGTAAGAAGCCCAAAATGGAGTGCGTCTTCAAAATATTTCGTACGTATGAACAAATATATTTAAGGAAATAAAATGAAAATTAACCGAGTACAAATAGTAGAATGATCAGAAACACTAATATTTTATGCAGAAAATATATCTGATATGTAATTACAATCGTTTAAAAAGTCTGGGGTTTTTTACAGTTTAAACGGTTTATTATTTGCCAAACAATATACATTTTGTAGGCATACAAACATATTTACAATAACATAATACATTGTACACATTGCGGGGAATGGTGAGGTCTACAGGATAGACTTATTAAAAGTTATCACAGTCGATAGTAAAATACAGTAATGAAATAAATAAATACATAAATAAAAACATACTCATAATTAAAGGTTGTCTGTTCTATGTGTGGTAGCAGTTATCAAGTATTTACACAGTTTAATTAACTCGCTTGAGTTATCGGTGGACAGTAGTTGTGTTAATTTCAGAGTTGATGGTTTATTATAATAATAAGTTTTAATATATTTATCTCTTATAGTATAGTAGAACGGACAAACTAGAACAAAGTGATATTCGTCTTCTAGTACATTCATGTTGCAGTGATTACATGTCCTATTGCTTCTATCGATATGGTGGTATCTGCCCGTTTCTATTGTGAGATTATGTGCAGAAAGCCTAATTTTACTCAGAATACGTTTATATTTCAGGGCGATAGGTTTCTGAAGGTAAGTTTGTAGACAAAAATTATTAACAATGAATTTGTATAGTAGACACTTTGGAGAATTATTAAATAGTCGACAACATCTTTAAAAGTGCAGCAAACTCAGGCATGACCCTTTAATAGTTGGAATCATTTTATAATGGTAACTAACTGAGGACAGTCTCTACTTAAAAGTACTAATATCCGAGTTATAATTTAAACAGAACAAGTTTGGGCTTTTTGTTTTGTTTGACGACACCACTAGATCACATTGATTTACTCATAATCGGCTGTTCAGTAATTCAGATACGTAGGACATTTTCCCATTAACATAACGGATCTTCTGTATGCACGTTTTCATAGACGGGACATCATATACCACGGCATTTGATACATCAGTAATGGAACACTGTTAGGAGACGAAAAAACAATGAGAGAATGGATCCACCGATATAAAAAGTAAAGTTTGTTTTATTTAACGACGCCACTAGAGCACATTGGTTTTTAATCTTATCTTCTGCTATTGGACGTCAAACATATGGTCATTCTGACATTGTTTGTTAGAGGAAGCCGCTGTCGCCACGTAGGCTAATCTTTTACGACAGGCAGCAAGGGATCTTTTATTTGCGCTTCCCACAGGCAGGATAGCACAAACCATAGCCTTTTTAACCAGTTATGGATCACTGGTCGGTGCTAGTGATTTACACCTACCCACTGAGCCTTGCGGAGTACTCACTCAGGGTTTGGAGTCGGTATCTGGATTTAAAATTCCATGCCTCGACTGGGATCCGAACCCAGTACCTACCAGCCTATAGACCGATGGCCTAACCACGACGCCACCGGGATCCACCGATATTGTTCACCGAACAGATCTCTTGCTATTAATGGAAAAAGATCGGCTGCTAATAAATGAAACATTCAGCGTGTTTCTCCAGTGCTATGCAGAATTACCAAATGTTTGACATCCAGTAGACGATGATTAATACATCAATGTACTCTAGTGGTGTTGTTAAAACAAAACCTTTAACAATATTCACATAAATAATCATGACTAGTTCAAAACAATTGCATGTTATACCACGTCATAACAAACCGATGACCGAGGGGAGTACCGCGAACACCGTTCATCATCAATAATAAGATATAACATTTATAACAATTAAAACAAAGAAGCGGTAACTAACATTTTCAGCAAATACACAAGATTTATTTCAATA
>JAECMU010293960.1:0-16518 GCA_016106625.1 Dracogyra subfuscus
ATTAGATTGTGTAGTGAGCAGAGCTAGTCCTGGTGATTGTTATTAGATGGTGTTACCTGTAGAGAGCAGAGCTAGCCCTGGTGGTTGTTATTAGAGTGTGTTACCTGTAGAGAGCAGAGCTAGTCCTGGTAGTTGTTATTAGATTGTGTAGAGAGTAGAGCTAGTCCTGGTGGTTGTTATTAGATGGTGTTACCTGTAGAGAGCAGAGCTAGTCCTGGTGGTTGTTATTAGATTGTGTTACCTGTAGAGAGTAGAGCTAGCCCTGGTGGTTGTTATTAGAGTGTGTTACCTGTAGAGAGTAGAGCTAGCCCTGGTGGTTGTTATTAGATGGTGTTAACTGTAGAGAGTAGAGCTAGCCCTGGTGGTTGTTATTAGATGGTGTTACCTGTAGAGAGTAGAGCTAGCCCTGGTAGTTGTTATTAGATTGTGTAGAGAGTAGAGCTAGCCCTGGTGGTTGTTATTAGATTGTGTTACCCGTAGAGAGTAGAGCTAGTCCTGGTGGTTGTTATTAGATGGTGTTACCTGTAGAGAGTAGAGCTAGTCCTGGTGGTTGTTATTAGATGGTTTTACCTGTAGAGAGCAGAGCTAGCCTGGTGGTTGTTATTATATTGTGTTACCTGTAGAGTAGAGCTAGTCCTGGTGGTTGTTATTAGATTGTGTAGAGAGTAGAGCTAGTCCTGGTGATTGTTATTAGATGGTGTTACCTGTAGAGAGTAGAGCTAGCCCTGGTGGTTGTTATTAGATTGTGTTACCTGTAGAGAGTAGGGCTAGTCCTGGTGAATGTTATTAGATGGTGTTACCTGTTGAGAGCAGAGCTAGCCCTGTTGGTTGTTATTAGATTGTGTAGAGAGTAGAGCTAGCCCTGGTGATTGTTATTAGATTGTGTTACCTGTAGAGAGTAGAGCTAGCCCTGGTGGTTGTTATTAGATTGTGTTACCTGTAGAGAGTAGAGGTAGCCCTGGTGGTTGTTATTAGATTGTGTTACCTGTAGAGAGTAGAGCTAGTCCTGGTGGTAGTTATTAGATCGTGTTACCTGTACAGAGTAGAGCTAGCCTGGTGGTTGTTATTATATTGTGTTACCTGTAGAGAGTAGAGGTAGCCCTGGTGGTTGTTATTAGATTGTGTTACCCGTAGAGAGTAGAGAGTAGAGCAGAGCTAGTCCTGGTAGTTGTTATTAGATTGTGTAGAGAGTAGAGCTAGTCCTGGTGATTGTTATTAGATGGTGTTACCTGTAGAGAGCAGAGCTAGCCCTGGTGATTGTTATTAGATTGCGTTACCTGTAAAGAGTTGAGTTTTTGCTTCAGGTGATGAGACACATCCTTGTACATCGTGCATTCATTCTGCTTTATGCCCTCGGCCATATTCTTGCGCATTCGGTTGAAGCAGCCCTTCCCAGTCTCTAGCTCACACTCAAAATATGTGTTCAACATGTGCTCCTAGAATAAGAAAGAGGCCAACTGCATTTAGGTTTTAGTATAGTCTTGAACTGCAGATCTTTATTAACATAGATTTTAAGTTTTTATTATTTATTTATTTATTTATTTATTTATTATGTTTAGATTTCTTTGCCAATTGATAAATCACAGAGAAACAATACAAATATATGAAATTTTATGTACTGTAAAATACTTTATTTTCGCGCTATTCAAGCCAAAACATTAAAAAAATTAAACCAAACAGATTGTGACCGATTAATTGTTGTAAATGACCCGGTCTGTTTTTGCAGCGTAGATGACTTGGGGTGGTAACATGTCTCCACTTTTGGTGATCGTCAACAAAACCGTGATCTGTCATTTGTTGTCAACACCCGATATATTGTCACCTGTTTAGTGCCTCACTTCCATGGTCCAATCACCCCCAGCAATGAGTGATACTCCACTGTCTCCAGTCTGGTCCCAGTTAATTACCAACTTGTCTGCAATTTGAATGTTTGCTTACTGTATCGCTCGCCCGTTTAAGAAAGACCTCCTTTATTTCTTCACCACCCTTTCGCGTTTTAGGAGTATCCTTGTCAACTGACGTATTTTCTGCCTCGTTTTCAGTTTTACTTTCGCATGGATTTGGCAAACCGGGCGTTTTGGGTTTCGGGGAAGTAAAGATATTGTGGATGAATTACAATACAATACTGAATTACAAAGATTAACACCTCGTTATATAATATAATGCTTACAAGCGGCCATTTATCCAATTTCAGTGAGACGTCACCCTTTACCTGTTATAACACTAATCATTTGATCTGGTAGAATGCCGATACGATCAATTGGTCGTCTTTATTTGTAGACCAAGTCTTAATTAATAAACTATTCAGGACTAATTAAGCCCATGTCAAGGTAGCCTACCGACAGTTAATATTGCGCAATATTGCTTATGCATTGACTGTAAAAAACAGGATTTATTGATAAATAATAGTGGTGTTAAAAAAAAAAAGTTTAATCAAGGATGCGCGAAATATTAATTCCACGAACATGGTGATTTTTCTTTAGCGCGAAAATTACACCCCTCGAAAATAAAGTATTTTACAGTATTAAATTACTGTTTATATTTATGCGTAAAGTACTTATAACATTATTTCACTTACTATATGCATGTATATTACATATTATATATTTGATTTTAAAACTATGAAATCAAGTCTTCCCAAGAATGACATGGTCAGACAGTGCTGGGTACAATAAATGCCTAAATCTTCTACCGCATGCTCCCTTGTAGTTATAGCTTCCTTCTTTTTCACTGTGTGCATTACACAGATGACGGGAAGGAGGGAGGTTCGGGTGGGAATAAACCCTTGAGGACAGGTAATATCTCTATTAAAAAGAAAACACTCCATTTCTTTAAATATTACCTGTCCTCAAACAAGTGCAGCATTCAATAGATGGTGGTGGGTACCAAATCTGAAGAGGCTCCTAAAAACTCCCAGAGACCGGAGAAGACTCATCAGTGGAAGAATTAGGCCAAAGTAAAGACCCCTCTTCCAAGGGATGCCCTGAGCAGGTTGATTTAAAAAACTAACCTACCCAGGCAGTATCGATCACAACCGTTCTGACAGGGTGGTAAAACACCGAACTGAACAAGCCTCCGAGTGTTTTCTGTCTAGTACACCAAAAACATTTTCGTTCAGTGAGAAAAGTGCAAGGCAAATGTTATCCAGACAAAAAATTCCAGCACAAGTGCATGTGAAAAGAGCAAAGAATAAAAGGTTGTAGCAAGTCCTCACCTGTGGATTCAATAGACATCATGTCTAGAATCCAAAAGCAACCTCACCAGTGTTTGGGCAGCAACCACAGGTCCCAGATGATGAAATCCCTCAACACCCTCAGTGAAACATCCCTCAAATAATAGTTTGCAAGTATGGAGTCTGTCGCCCAGTAACAGCCAGTAATAATGTGCTGGACAGGAGCGTTACAGTACAGAGACATGGTGGCGGCCAGTGCATGCAGTTCATGTGGATTGGAGGCAGTGGGTGCAGGCAAACCTTCCTTCTAGTATACAGACAGAATAGTCGATCTAATCCATATAGCCACAGTGTTCTTGGTAATGTCTTTTAAATGCAACTGGTGACACGAAAGAAACAACCTTGAACAGCATTGTCGAAACGAGCGAGTCCTTTCAATATAGTGGTACAAAGCACGAACCGGACACAAAGCCAAGTCTTGAACCACATACGTTCGTGGCTGTTGATCAGGCAGCTTATTTTTAGCCACAAAGTTCATGAGGAGACCCAAGGCGTATATGCGTCCATCTGATCCCAGCTGATGGCGAGAACATCTGGATCTGGAACGGACGAGACATAAACCCGAAACTGACGGTTGAACTTCGTGGCGAACAGGCCGATGTTTGGAGTCCAGAGATGCTCGCACACCCAACGAAAGGCTTCCGAATTCAGAATCCACTCGGTTGATTGTGAGGATGATGGCCGGGATAGACTGTCTGCTAGGACAATGGATACCCATGGAATATGTCTTGTTCGAATCTGTAGAGGTACATCGTTCACCAAAGCAAACAAACAATAAGTCATCTGGAGAAGACTGTTTGAGTGTGTGCCACCCTGATGATTGATGTAAGCCGCCACGGTCACGCTGTCGGTTGCCACCATGAGAAACACTCCAATCAACTGGTGATGTCAGTGAAGGACTGCCAACATCTCCAGAAGATTGATGTGTAGCACGGTTTCTTCTGCAGAACACAGCCCTGACGACATCTGTTGAGGTGTGCACCCAACCCTCGAAAGACGCATCACCGACAGATGATGAGTTGCTTTAAACGGCTGTAAAGATATGCCGTCTAAGACGTTCAACTGGTGTTGCCACCACTGAAGACTGGACCGCAGGTCGACAGGCAATGGAATCATCAAGTCTGGATTTTTCATAAAGAATGTAAGGATACAGGAACATCTGGAGCTGGAGTGAAGTTTTGCACTGACGTCAACAGCACCAACAAACTCTGCCATTTTTGAAACGACATCAGACCCGTCAACACCTTGCTGATGATGGACTGGATCTTCATCCAACAGTCTAGTGGAACTTGTACAAGACTTGCACCGACGAATGGCAAATCTTGTGTAGGATGCAACCGTGATTTCTCGTGGTTGAAAATCCACCCCAGTGACTGTAGGAACTGCAGGATAAACTTGACATGATGGATGAGCTGATCTTTACTGGGATGTTTCAGCAGGCAGTCGTCCAGGTAATGGTAAAAGTAAATACCCTTGCTGTGAAGGACCTGCGATATTGTAGCAGTGATCCGGGTAAACAGCCATGGAGCAACGTAGATGTCGAAGGGTAGCACGGTCCATTTGTAATGGATTCCCTGCAGTATGAACCTCAGGTAATGATGACAGGTGGCATGGATTGGTACATGAAGATAAGCATCCTTCAGGTCGAGTGAAGTGAGCCAATCTTCTGGATGAACCACAGCAATGACATCTCAGACCGTCAACATCTTGAATGATGGAGAAGACTGGAGATAACGGCTGTTGAAGAAGGCTATATTGTGGGCAGGCTTCGAAATTCACGACGGCTCCAAGGCTTTTGCCGTACTGCCCTGTGCCTTTGCTGTGATGCCTCAAAAATACCAGTTACTTTACAGCTATGAATAACCGTGCCCTTTTAATTACCTGCCGTGGTGCCCCTTTTGTGTATGTTTCTTTAAACTTGTATAACCCTAGTGTTTGTATACAGTTTCTTGGTCATGTATTATAATTGCACATCGAAAGTAACAAATGATAAATTACGGTTGATACGTACAGCGTTACGGGAAAAAAAACACACCGTAAATTACCGAAAGTTTTAATGTCATACAATTACGAAAATAAAAGTAAAAATAGCCGAAAAAGAATCCCGCGGCAACTTGTAGTAAATTCCATAGTAATAAAAAAGGCGTTTCTTGTGGGACGGACTTATCGTTTTAATGTTTATTAGCCTATTGAACGGACCCATGATAAAATTACCCAAATTTATTTATTCCCAATTAACCGAAACACTGAAATAATGTTTAATGTTTGTGGTTATTCTTGAATATTCCGTTTATTTAATTATTACCCATGCTCAGCAGTTGCTAGGCCTATACATCACTGGCGTAGGAAATGGGGACTTTGTAGCAGCATCGATGGTTTATATATTAATTTTATACGTGTGTCTGTGTACCCACCCACCCACCCCACTTTTTGGTATCTTCCTACAGGCTACACCTGTGTATATTAACAAATTCTGGGTACTAGACCTAAGCAGTAGCCAGCAACGAAAATTGTACCGCGTCTTCTTCAAATGACCTTCACCTTTGCATGCAGAAAAAAACCCGCGATGACTTGTAGTCTGCGCATGTGATATCGAGAAATCCTTGATTGTTTTGTTGAGATCGCACGTTGTTGTTTTTGAAAAATAAACCTACAATGTATGAGATGACTGGAGTTACGATAAAACGATATATTTTCCTCTATAGGCATACAGTATTCAGTAGTTTGTAATAAAAGCTGTTTAATCGCCACACACGTTACCGTACTGTCATGCGATCTCGTGTGTCACCAATTACTGTGGTACCTAATAAGAGCACGTGTTAAAGATTCTAATTTCAAACAAGTCTGGGTTCGATCTCTAACAACGCCAATGACTGGGTCCAGGGCACAGAGTAAGAAGGTGCCAAAAAGTGGGGTGGGGTGTATTAAAACTATTGCTGCTGCCTGCACGCGCACACACCCCTCAACCTCCATTACACACACACACACACACACACACACACATATACACACATTAAAAATAATCCATAAATGCTGAAAAAATATTTTAAATAGGCCATGTTAACGTGTTGGTTTTTTTTAATTCTATAATTAAATGGGTCATCTTGTTATTACAATTATGTTTGTTGGAGAAAAAGTTGAAATTAGGGTGGATTTTTTATTATTGTTAAATATAGAATTTACAACAAAAATAATATAAATGTTAAATTTTTAAAAACCTAAATTATTTGGTCTGAACATTTATTTAATTATTTGTATTTCAAATAATATAACACTGAACATTTCATCCCTTTTCTTAAAGCTTTGATTGTATTGTTCTGAAACGTAATACACATATTCTCTTGGTAGTCTCCACAAAATAATAAAAATGTCTAAACTTGTAAAAATCTTCCTTTTAAAAAAAAATTTAAAATAGAAATTTTGATTGGTTAATTCTGAAAGGAAATTCTCCTGCATAAAGAGAATACTGGGAGACTGGCGACTCAATTTGAAATTGAGCACTATGGATCATCTTCTGAGAATCTGCTCAGATGGTCCGAAACCAGTGTACTTTGATCCATTACCTGCTGTAATGAGATGGAACAGTAGCAGTGTTTGTTCATAATCTCTCTCCACCAAAGTTGTCTTTAAGGACACCACAACAAATTTAAAATACTGTTTTATTTAATGACACCACTACAATACTTTGATGAACAGTGGCGTACCTATTGGGGGGGAGGGGAGCTGGGGGCCAGTGTACCCCATTCACACCATGGCCTCCCCCCATTGCCCCCCATTTGACATTTGATTGTACACAATAAATACACCATTGCCCCCCCCCCCCCGACGAAGGTCTTGCTGCCCTTTGCGCCCCCCCCCCCAATAAAGACTCAGTTACGCCACTGTTGATGAATGACCAATTTAACAGAATTACAGATAAAGTTTTTTTTCTGGTTAAAATGACTTCCTAAAAAACCAGACTGCCTTGGTGCCCTTTAAAAATGTATGAACGTAGCCTTTGTGCCTTTTAGGTTAGCCTTGGTGCCCTTCATTTCCTAAATTGTTAAAGGCTATTATGGCCTGCCCTTTTAACACCGAATTTCAAGGCCTGTGTGGGTCATCCACAAATTCGACGAGTCTTTCTTGGGAACCAGAAATATGTCTGAATAAAATCCTGGTGTCAGGTCGGACAGCGGAATGCTGCAGATGGCCCCCTTCTCCAAGAGCTTGTTGATGGAATCTTGTAGAACTTGTACATGTGCGGCTGAGTGCAGACTTCTCTGGAATTGTCAATTGAAAAGCATTGATCTGTGTCATAGTGATGGGCAGTCGAAGGTCGTGGAAGCCGAAGCAATCCAGGATTTGATGGCTGTCGTCAATGTCGGAAAGGCTTCCCTCTGGCAGGGGTCTCTGAAGACTTCTTGTCTTGCACCCGATGGGAAGAGTTCCCATGAAAGGAACCTCTCTAGTGCTTGATGGCTGAGCCGTAAAGGTATTCTTGTGCTTGTTGGACTCCAGCGTAGTCATCAATTGTAAGGCCTTCACCACTGAAATAGATTGTTGATCCTTCTCGTTGGTGTTGACAACATCTGACACCGTACTAGCAAATAACGTAGAGGAAGGCCATGGCTGCCCTAACAGTTCCTTCTTGTGTTGTGAATCTAACATCGATTTCTTCAAGAAGGCTTGTCGTCTATGGTGCGTGATCATCATTGACATGGACATAATGGGTGAAGTCAAGTATGCTAGCATCTGGGCCAACTATTGGAACAGGGAGTAGCACCTGGAGTCCTTCACATGGGTAGCCATTGCCACCAAAAACAGTGCCGTTGGGTTGTATCCATATTCAAGGCTTGGCGATCTGACAACTCTACTGAGAAAGACTTGCCCAGCTAATAGACATCACCATCAAGCAACGGAGCCGTATCTCTAAACAGCATGTTGAACACTGGATAAGCTCGAGATGACCAATGTGGGAAAAGCGACGAAAGACGCTGTGTCGAGAAAAGCCTTGTCCTCTGGAGGCACGTCTGTAGTAATCATTGGCACTGGTCCCTTCTTGGATGGAGCCGGTGGATAGAGTAGTGATGGAAGCAATTCATAAACTAGCACTAGGCAATCCCTCAATGACAAGTGGTCCATTGCCTCTGGGTCATCTGCCACCGATGGACCCGACACGTCACCTGGAAAATCTCGGAGGACTCGAGAACAGTCATATCTATCTGGTAGATCATGGGCCATTGTAGCACCGGACCATGGACGGTCCCTTGTGGATACTGGAGAACCAGACCATGAGCGGTCCTGTCTGGAAACCGTAGATCCCGCATCAGCTGATGGCCTCCGTGGTGGAACCGATGGAGCCGCTGGAGTCCGTGGTGAATGACTTCTACTACATCCAGCACAGTGATCTATGGACCCATGTGCCCGCACCTTCAAGGATGGATCAGACCGGCGATCAGAAGACGATATCCGCTTCGATGACGAAGTACCCTTCTCAGCCCATACACTGGATCCTGCTGGCATCCCTTGATGATATCTTGGCCGCTGCTGGAGACTTCCTTGGAGCCGTAGATCCTTGGGTAGTAGTAGGAACCGCTGTCAAAGAAGGGGGGGAGGGGTTGGACCCCTCTGCCACAGGTTGTGGATCCACCCTTCAAAGCATCTGCAACAGAGTTGGCAATGGACGGTGTCGTAGATCCCACCAGTGTAGATTCTGACTTCTTGACCCTAGTAGCCAGCATCGTCAAATAACTTCCAAACTCCGAATCGGCAGCTTGGTACAAACATCACATCTCGCCTCTGCCGAACAAAGAACTCGACAAAACGGGAGGAGCTCATGTGGGTCATCGCACGATAAAGACTTCCTGCATCGAGAACAGGAATGTTGTCGACAAGCACTAACTTCAGACATTATAGAATTTCTACAAAGAGAAATAATAAAAAAACCATTAACACGTAACCGGTAACATGGCCGCCATCTTGGCAAATTGCGACCATGCAATGTTCACCAGTAACAACAATTTTGGTAATAAAACCTTGAAAAGAAGTGTTTATGCCAAAATATAAACGAGAAAAAGAGCAACAATGACAGAAAGGAATTTGTCAAATACAAAAAGTTATGACACAAAAAAACCCACCAAAGTTTGACCCCAAGAACAGAGCCAAAAGATAACACATCCGACTAGTATAGTGAAGAGAAAAAGAAGGAAGCTATGACCGGAACTACAAGGGAGCATACAGTAGAAGATTTAGGCTAGTCCATTCTCTCTCCAGTCCACTAGCATAGGGGGAAATGCACTTGTTTGCAGACAGGTAATATTGAAAATAAAACAATTCTGTTAATTCACACACCAAAATCTTTATGAAACTTATGAAAAGTTAGTTTTTCTTTACTGACGCAATTCAATTTCACCATAACAGAGATGCCATTACAGGTACTACAAACTGAAAAATTGAGAAAACTTGGAGTGTTTTCTCTTTATAGATACATTACCAGTCCTCAAACAAGTGCACTGCACCCTCCCCCCACGCAAGTGGTCTGGTCCGAAAATCCCAACAGCCGGTCACATGATTGTAACTTCCTTCTTTTTCCCTGAGCGCATCGCACAGAGAACTGGACGCAGGGAGGCCCGGGCGGGATGAAATCTTGAGGACTGGTAATGTATCTATAAACGAGAAAACACTAAGTTTTCTCCATTTCTTTTCACATTACCAGTCCTCAAACAAGTTCAGCATTCAACAGATGGTGTTGGGTGCCGAGATCCGTAGATACTTCTTGTAACTCCCCAAGACCGGATAGCAGCTGACTAGCAGAAGAATGAGGCCAACCCCTCCTCCTAGGGATGCCCGTCACAGACCAATGCAGGTGATGTTAGTAACAACAACCAGAATGGTGGCATCCTACAGCAGTGGCAGGTACAGCCCCCAGTCCAATGGACCAGGAGGTGGAAGCCACGTCATAGTGGTTCTGACAGGGTGGGAAGGCGTAGCCACCAGGGATGCGTGTCATGGATATTGAAGAGTTATTTTTCAATAACAAGCGACAACATAATGAGGTGCATCCGTCAGAACACTGAACAACAAGACCCCTGTGTTTTCTGTCTAGTACACCAAAGAAAATGTTAGTTCAATAACATCAACAATAACCACATGCAGTGCAGTGCAGGATAAGTTATCGAGACTGTGGACGGGTTCCAAAGCCTTGGATGCTCCATCTGACTATCGGCGATGATCAGAAGACTCAGGCCGTACCAGTCTCGGTGAATGGCTCCGTTCCCGACTTCGGTCCCGGCTCCGGTGTGACCCCTGAATTCCTCATGGTAGACCGATGCCCTGTAGAGGTGGTAGAGTGATGATGCCGGTCTGTGGACCCCCACGGCCATGCGGAAGCCGCAGGACGCTCTGCACTCTTCTCAGATGTCAGGTTGTCTTGCTCCCTGGAATCTGCCCCTGTCGATGCTGGAACCGGCTCTGACCCTGGATCTGACCCTGGAGGCCATCGTCTCCTGTAACATCGTAGGAAGCAAAGTCCGAAGAACTTCCGCCACGGAGTCAACGACCACTGCAATGGGGGTGGGGGGGGAAGTGCATTTGTTTGAGGACCGATAACGTGAAAAGAAAATTTTGTACTTTTTGCTTACCTTGAGTTTGTCTGGCACCGATCTAGAAATATCTCGCTGTTGATTGGTTACGAATTCTTTCATCAAACTCACCTTCTCGGTTAGCTGGAAGTAATTCATAACAGTTTATAACACAGATATCAGTCGTGATTTATTTATTACACCTGTTTTAATCATTAATAATAAAATACCTGTTACATTCATTACAATATAACGTCATCCCATTGATCCAGACACAGCAATGGGAGTTTGTTAAATTCTCAATTAATGTAAATATTTACATCGTCAGGGAACGACATACCTGATGTCATTTTATATTGGTAGCTCGTCTTACAGAGCGTTATTGTTTTAACCAAAAACATTATTCAAAATAAAATCTGAACGTTTACTGTTATTATTAGTAAGTATGTTTCAAATTTTAATTATAAGTACTGTCAGTTATTTCTTTTAGTTCATCTGATTTTGAATAACAAAAAATAAATCATCCACAAACTTATGTCAGAATGGCTTCGTCAATTCATACAGTTTGCAGATGAATTTTTTTGGTTCATACCCAGATGAACGTGAAAAAAATAACAGACAACAACCAGAATGGTGGCATCCTACAGCAGTGGCAGGTACAGCCCCCAGTCCAATGGACCAGGAGGTGGAAGCCACGTCATAGTGGTTCTGACAGGGTGGGAAGGTGTAGCTACCAGGGATGCGTGTCATGGGTATTGAAGAGTTATTTTTCAATAACAAGTGTCAACATAATGAGGTGCATCCGTCAGAACATTGAACAACTAGACCCCTGTAATTTTAATACTGATATGCATAATTCAGCATTTCATTCATGTAATTTTTAAATTTTTTTTTTTAAATGTCGGGGCGAAGCCTTCTCTTGATCAACCTTCATTCACTGATGCAACTGTAAAACAAGTTTAATTGATCTAGGTCTTACAGTTTGTGAAAAATGGAGTTAAATGCCAGAGTTGACACCATCTCCGCCATCAAAACAAAAGTAATACCTACATCTCGGCTTTTGATTTTGTCACGGCAAGACAAAAACAGACTAATAATATATACTTATTATGAATACCTTTGTCTTTATTTTTCTGTGCACTTGTTCACTGATGCTGTCTAAGCGACTGGATGAAACATCAAGTGACAGAAGATCGGACTTTGTGCTAGAACAAAACTTTTCAGTGGTTTTTAGCAAATCTTTCTCCAGTTTGTCAAACAGATTCCAAAACAAGTCACTGGAATAGAAGAAAATATGATAGAATTTGAATTGCAGAAAAGATTTCAATGTCACAAAAAACAAGGAGCCCATTTGTCGTCTCCCTTAAGGATGTCACGTGAAAAATGGGGAATTCCTCGAGTTGCGTCCTCTTGGCCAGTTGTTGCAGGACTTTTAGTTTTAGCCAATTTTTAAATACTGTATACGCAAATATTTTCACGGCTAAAATAATTCGCGATCGGGCCTTAAAATTATTTGCCAAATCGGAAATAAGTTAGCGCGTAATTAAATTTGCGGTACCAACAACGTGTTCGCGATATTCTCGGTATATTTTATCCGCGAACATATTTGTGTATATATTTTCTTAGACATGATTTAAAAAAAGGGCTTATTTACAAAAAAAATTTATTAGCCAAATACTAGATGTTGTAGCCACTTTGTATACAAATTATGAATGAGCTAATTTGGTAATCGGCAGGGTGAGCCCCAAGTTGGCATTGATCCAGGTTGTCCTTTCCGTTTAAGCCTAATAATATCAGGCAGGTAACTTCAATTCAAAACTATGGCATTTACAAAATCGTTTGTTTGTTTTGTTTAACAACACCACTAGAGCACATTGATTAATTAATCATTGGCTATTAGATGTCAACATTATGTAATTCTAACTCGTAGTCATCAGAGGAAACCCAGTACATTTTATCTAGGCATTTACACTACCAATTGTTGGTAACGTTAATAGTAGGCTTTGTTGGTGCCAATAAATGGGAAGCCATAAGGACAGTCCTCATTTCTGATGTAGATGAAGATGTGATGTTTACGCATAAATCTGTTTTGCAGCTGGCAAGGTAACTTCATTTCAAAACTCAATTCAAAATTCAATAAATGGGAAGCCATCAGGACAGTCTTCATTCCTGATGTAGATAAAGATGTGATGTTTACGCACAAATCTGTTTTCCAGCTGGCAAGGTAACTTCATTTCAAAACTCAATTTAAAATTCAATAAATGGGAAGTACATTTTATCTAGGCATTTACACTACCAATTGTTGGTAACGTTAATAGTAGGCTTTGTTGGTGCCAATAAATGGGAAGCCATAAGGACAGTCCTCATTTCTGATGTAGATAAAGATGTGATGTTTACGCACAAATCTGTTTTCCAGCTGGCAAGGTAACTTCATTTCAAAACTCAATTCAAAATTCTATAAATGGGAAGCCATCAGGACAGTCCTCACTTCTGATGAAGATGTTCACATTCCAGTGATGTTTACACACAAACCTTTTTTCCGGCTGACAGACAACATGTAGGTGTTCTTCTGACATTGTTATTTTAAAAATTATTTTCCTGTATTTAAAATGTTGTAGGTCTGCAAAGTCAGCCAGACAAATGCCGTTTACTGTATCACATCTCCTGACACCAATCCCATAGTACAACATCCCCAACCCCAACAAAAATCAGCTTATTCAAATATCTCACATTTTTGCAAAGTCTGTTTTTTAAAGGAAACATGTCACGTGACCTATATTTGGCACCAACCATGTACAATTAATTATAAATTGAATCACCTAAAAAAATAAAATAAAATTGCCAATCTTTAATAAGCAGGGCAATCACGAGGTCCGCGACATCAGACGTGCATAGCTTGATCTGACGCCTTACACTTCAAAGCATTAGTCCGTACCACTCATAAAGAATCTAAGACTTGCACAGCTTACCAAAACAGTGAGTGTTCATTCCCAAAACGTTTTGCCGTATCAATTTGCGCTGTTAGTAAATGAAGAAAGATACACATTTACTTATGACAGTGATTCTGAAGAAAAAACGGATAGTGAATTGGAAGGTGGGGAAACTGATGGTGCCAGACCAGACTGGTCGACCAATTTACAGCCCGGAGCTCAAAAGTAAGCCTAACCCGGAGACAAAACCAAAATACGGTAGCTAATGCGGAGGTGTATGCTGGTCATATTTAGCATTAAGATACACTTCGGTATGATGTATTTAAATATGTAAAACATATTTTCTATTTTATTTATTTTTAACAGAAAATATCGCATTTTTCATGTTTGCACAACGTAAACAAACGCTATAATTTACAAGGCGCTTCGCTTTCATTAACCTGGACTTGTAAAACAACATAAATGACTTGATTGTCTAATAAACTATTTAACTAAATATATTTCAACAGAACGAAATGGGGTTATAATATTTTTCTCTTCTTAAAACAAACAAAAAAACCATCTCATTATTACACCTATTCAGGCTATTGGTAGGGTGTGTTAGAGTAAAAAAAACCCACTCAAGTGATAATTGGTCAGTTTTCTAATTTTAGATGCAAAAGTCTACTTAATCATGGGTTTTACAGAATTATTTACAGTAAAGAAGCAGGGCGGTTGATAATGCCCATTAACATTGTACTATAGTCGTGACAGGTTACACCACAATACCCTGTGATCTTAAAAAACTGGTAAGTAGTTTTGTACGTAGGTCTAGACAGTGGTAATCACTTATCTGGTCGATACCTTGCAATATACACCTGACCACCACAGAAAGAAAGGACCAATGAACTAAAACAACACTCCGATTCTCAAGTCAGCCCGTGGACGAAAAATAAACATTATTTCGACACCAACAGTAGTGGTTTATTTGTATTGAACTTCGTGTTACTTGGGACTTCGGGCGATGAGAAATGTTTTTGTAATGTACTCCGCCCGAAGATTTAAAAACATTTCAACAACTTCAAACTTCAGAAATTCATTCCTTATATCTGAGATCAACTCAACATAGTCATCTTTATGAATTAAAACGAAGAACATAGTTTTTCATGCAGGGGTGCTTAACTGTGGAACACACTACCTTCAAAGAAAATATTCTCACTCCCTCACCTCATTCAAATCCAGTTATTTTAAGCATTATTCAAATAATAATCAATTTTAAGATGTACCTTTGTTTTTGTTGTTGATTTTGATGTGTTTGTTAAAATAATTATGATGTATTCAATTATCACCAAAACAAGTTTGAAACTGATTGAAATATTACTTAAATATTCAAAATATGTGCTATTGTTCCTCATGATATACATATTACATGTATGTTGATGTTGTTTCTTTGTATGTATGTACCGTATTTGACAGGAAATAAGCCCAGGGGGCCAATACAACTCATTGTGAGCTTAGCATGGGGTGGGCTTATTCCCAGACAAGGGGCCAGTTTTGTTGGGAAACAAATAATAATTAAAATAAATAATAACAATTAAATTAACTAATAATAATTAAATTAACTAGGAAGAAAACAAAAAACTTTTAGTAACACATCTATTAATTAGTGTTCCATTTGATATTAATAAATAATAATTGTTTATTAATTACATTTTTTATTTATTTTTACTAGGATCTAATTATCAGAACCACACTTTCTAAAACAACAGCAATTAACAACAACCTACATAGTGTATACACACGTTTTTGACACAGACAGCCAGCTAACAGTAACACTAAAAAGACTTGTCAATCTAGGTCATTGTTCTTAGCCAATCAGAATAAGGTATTTGCCTAATTAACATTAACTGCGAACCCAGTGTGGTGGCAAAAATAGACATTGGTTTTAATTCAGATTGAGGCTTGTGTACTTCAAAGAAATACTGCAGGCATGAAATTGAAAACAATGTTACACACTGTTACTGTTAGACTGCTAAACCTAACTGGTGGTAAAATAGTGTGTTACATATGTGTTTAATCATCTGCAGGAGGTATGACCTTTTAAATGAACTTTGAGCAAACTTGCAATTTTGTGTACAGTGACGAAGTTGGGGGTGGGCTTATTTATGGATGAGGGCCTATTTCCTTAAATGCTATCAAAACGGAGGGGGGCTTATTCAAAGACATGGGCTTATTTCTGGTCAAATACGGTATGTATGTATGGATGTATGTATGTATAATATCATGGCAGACCAGTCACCTTGTACTGAATGTGTTTACCCTCTAAAAATAAAGAATTTTATTATTATTATTATTATTATTAATTTTAAAAAATTCTACACATTTAAAAAAAACCTCAACATATTTAAATACATCGTACTGAGATGTATCCTCATGCCAAATTCCATGTTTGTATATGCCATATTTAATTACTGATTTTGTTACCGTATATTGCCGTGTATTAGCCGACTCCGTGGACAAGCCGACCCCTTAGTTTGACCCTAAATATCAGGTACAAAATCATCGGCTTCACGTATAAGCCAAAGTCATCTTTTGACCAGCTGTATGTTGTATTGATTTCAATAATACTGTCAACAAATAGACTTGTGTTTTTTTTGTTCATTATATTTGTTTTCCCTTGTATTATTACAAACACGGTAATCACGATCGCAATCAATGCAGCAATGCTAACATCTACCATCATAACCATGCAGTAAATAATAATTTAGAACTGATAAATCATAACAGAAAAATAAATAATTTAACCTGTAACAACATA
>JAECMU010294278.1:0-11194 GCA_016106625.1 Dracogyra subfuscus
ATATTGACTGCTAGTAACATGGTTAATGTCTTGACACTGTGTTACCAATGGTCAATAGTGTGAAATTGTCTGCTAGTAACATGGTTAATGTCTTGACACTGTGTTACCAATGGTCAATAGTGTGAGATTGTCTGCTAGTAGCATGGTTAATGTCTTGACACTGTGTTACCAATGGTCAATAGTGTGATATTGACTGCTAGTAACATGGTTAATGTCTTGACACTGCTACCAATGGTCAATAGTGTGAGATTGTCTGCTAGTAACATGCTACCAATTGTCAATAGTGTAATATTGACTGCTAGTAACATGGTTGACCAGGTGAAGTGAGCCCAAACTTTGTTCTGATCAGCATGACTTCACCGAAATCTGTGTTGCTTTTTAAAAAATAATCACCACTTGCAATGTACACAAATATGGATGAATGGTGCAGACATCAAGGAACACCTATTCATAGATAATAATTAAGTGTAAAGTGTCTGTGAGTTTGAAGAGAGTCTGGCACCAAACAATCATGTGACAGGCTAACAGATACCAGTAGACTGTCTAGCTCAGACAACACCCATGTCTGGCATTAATAGATAGCCTAAACATGCTATTGACTGTTGAAGTCTATTGTCAGGCGAATGTGCTGGAAATTGTACAAGGGTGGGGATGTAGACTATGATGAATGCATTTTTGGGGGGATTTTGGGTCATGCTCCACTGGAAAATACATCAAATGTTTTTGGGGGGAGCAGCAGATCTCGGAGTGAAAAAAATGCGGGGAGTACTTAACTAATTTTACATGGACTTTGTCATAATGAATAAATTCAACAATCAGAACAGATGTCGAAATTATAAACTAATATAGTCCTAGTGGGTTTCTAATTTATATGCACTCATAATAAAAGGCAACCTGTCCTATAAACCCAATGACCACCTAAACTGGATTCCCAAGTCGCTAAAATGCTGTGTAAAATGACCACCATAAATTCCATAAACAGTTTTTTATGTTAAACAAAAATTAATGTGACATGGTGCAGCAGATAAGCAATTTTCACACCTTTATGGATACTATAGTACCCATTCAGTCTTGTCAACTCCACAGTGTATCAATTAAGAAACTGTGACTGTGGTACATATTAACTGCCTCTGGGTAATCTAAGCTTGACCATTTTAGATTAATCTACTAGGACAGTACTCTGCATGGAGTAGTTCTTAAATGAAATGAGAAGACATACTTGTGAGAGAATGAATTGTAAACGGTTAAATCAGTGCTGTTCAATTACATTTCTTTTATTTTTAAAGAAGGCGACATGTTTTAGAAGATGATTTTGAAAAAACTATAGAGCATATATCCACCAATTAGCAGTACAGATGATAAAAAATAAAAATACAGATTGTAGAAGTTGAACCTGTATTAAGATAACTTCTTTTTACGTATTTTATTTTTTGGGTTAAAAATTCAAGCCCCGTCAGCTAACCACTGGGTTTTTTTCTTGACATAACCATATGTCCAACGCTGATATAACCGTAATTACAATGTGTTGTGTGCGTCGTTAAAAATTAAAAAAAAATAATAATAAAAATTCAAGTCTCCCTGCTGTTAAAAACTTCGCCCTCTCTAAAGCTTGAGAGAGAGGAGTAACTTCACTCTATGATTCTGACGTCGTGTGAGGCATGGATAAAAGTATGAAATCCAAGGCTTGCCGAGGATTTTTATACTTTTATCAATAAAATTTAATACTAAAATATTATGATATTGCAAGACATGAGGTGGTATTCTTTTTATCATCCATTATCATTCTTTTTATTTGCAACAAATGTGGGTTGAATATCACTATATTTGACAGCGGTAGACTCGTTAACTAGCAGAACTAGTGGTGTGATGTCACTAATAATAGGTTTAGCGCTGAAACATACACAGTGACATAATAAAATAATGTCTTGTGATTAAAATCTGACCAATCAAAATTATAAGAAGTGATATCTCCTAGGAGAATATCGCAGGAGATATCGCAAATTATAGAGCCAGCGATATCTCCTACAAAAGCCTTTGATGGATGATAAAAGCAACTATTTTTATTATTTCAGCTACAGTGTACGATGACCTAGAAGTCAAATGAACAATTTTGTAATGCATATGACATCACAAGCATGACAACTGATGTCATAATCTGCTAGTACACGTTTATGACTTTGCGTTAATGAGTCATCATAATCGGTCAGTAGAAACACTGGTTGCAGAATAACACGATAAAGCAGATATCCGACGACATTAGTTAATTTTTATCCTAAAGACCATAAAAAATAAGAGGAAAAGCTATATTTCTGTTATTTCTGCCACATTATACATTGATCTAGAGGTCAAATGAGCAATTTTGTAATGTAGCTATGCATGTGACATCATATGAGACGTCAGAAGTCATAATCTGGTACATTTGTAGTACAATGTATATGTTTATGACTTGTTTTTATTGGTCATCATAACTGGCCAATAGAAACAGTGGGTGCAGGATAAATAACATTAACTGCCTATGTTTCAGTACTGCAGTTTTCCAGATTTTTCATCCAATAGTATTTTGTATTTTCTATGTCATGTGCATGGAACACTTGTAAAAACAAAACCCTATGTATTCTGATATTAGACAGATATGTAATTATATATTTTTTTCTTTTTAGGTCAAAGGTCATGATGAGTTATAGTCAACTGCAGATGGGTGCATACCAAACCTGTGAATATGCTTACAATGGTTTTTAAATTATTTATATCATACAATGAAATTCTAGTTTTTGTGTGAAAGTACCTGTACATCAACAACTTATTATTTTGTGACATGTTTTTTGCAGTTTTCTGTGCGAGTTTCTGCTATTTTATTAATGAATCTCATGAACAGAGTACTGGTATTTAAATTTAAAGATACATTTTTGTCCACTTTAAAAAAATATATAAATAAATTAAAATATTTTTAAAAAATATAACATTTTATCTGTACTTTACAGTTACAATTGCAAGTATTTTAAATTGGCAGCAATCTGCAGGGTAGTGTTAAAATCATTTATTGCTGGTTTGTTTTCATTGATTTTAAACAAGTAAAAATATTGGTTTTAGCCAAATAATAAATTTTAAAAAGTAAATGATTTAACCAGACTGAATGAAAATTGTATGCCGTAATTGTATTAAACTTGGTACAAGGTCAAGGTCATTTAGAACTTGGTTGCAGTTATGTTGACAAACATGCCTGAACCTCTTTTGAATATAGGCATGTAAATAAAGTAACAGTAACAATATGTTGATGTTTAAAAGGACATAACCTAGTTTCAGTTCATGAAAATTAACATTAAGTTTAGTTTAATTTACAAACCTGTAACACATTTTGATAAAGTTACAATTGAGTGAAACATGAGTCTTTGACTTTGAAATGGTGAAATACCCTCTAAAATAGAATAAAACTTGACTTTTTAAAAATATGAGAAATGCATTTTGTGATATTAAAAAACATCAGGATGACCAAAAACACTTCGAATGTACAGAAATGGATACTGTAAACAATAAAATTTAAGTAAAGTATGATTTCAGTTATCACAAAACGCCTCTAATAGTCAAAACTGTGTCTTAGTGTTTAAAAACTAGGGTATGTCCCTTTAACTGATTGGCTTTAACTGTCAGGTATGACAATCTTCTGCGGATCTGTGGATTTGAAAACCATTTAGACCTGTAATCGAGACCAGCCACTTGTAAAACCAACAGCCTTTGGGTGTGTACTGTCCGCACAGTTCGCAAAGCTTTCAGCTCATTTCATCAATTGTCTTTGTCATGCCTGAACTGTTGAATGTTTTAATGGATAACTCGGTGTGAGTACTCACCATGATATTTGATAGGTAAAAACAACATCGATGTCTTATTGCTGGAGAATATTGCAGCCAAATTATAGCAATATTATTGATATATTTTTTTATTATAAATTGTTGGGATTTGATAGGTTTATATTAAAGTTGATTGATTGTTGTTGTACGTGTATTTCCATTATCTTAACATAATATTGTTATTGTACTGGTATTTCCATTATCTTAACATAATATTGTTATTGTACCTGTATTTCCATTATCTTAACATAATATTGTTATTAGTATTTATTCACCTAAAACATACAGTGAAACACCCCAAAACCAGACACCCTTGGGATCAAGTAAAAAGTCTGGTTTTAAAAGGGATCTGGTTTAGAAAAGATCTCTTGTGTACAGATATTTATTAAGGAACTCTGTAAAATGTCCAGTTTTGAGGGAATTCCGGTTTACAGAGTGTCCGGTTTACAGAGGTCTCACTGTCGTTTGTATTTGGTTGGTTGTATTGGGGATGTTTGTGATATGTGTGCTATTAATGCTTCTGGTCCATCTTTTACATTTTTAAATTGTTGGGATTTTACTGGTTAACTTAGACGTTTTAGTTTTTGGTTGTTGTTTACATAACAGAGAGGTTTCGCACACCATTACTGTTAGCCGTTATCATAATGGGCCAAGTTTACAAAGCTTGCTTAAGTCTTACAAGCGTTATGATTCACTAACAGTGTTTAGCTACATGTACGTTCGTAGATCAGCACCAGTAGTCACTTAAAGATGGCAGCATTTTCAGAAGTATTATTTATTTATTTATTATTATTATTATTAAATAATATTTTATCTACAAAATTTATTAAATGCAGCCAATCGTAAAGATCAGGAAGCAAGTGCTGTGACTTCACCAACTAATCTCAAAATGGTGACCTATTTGTAACAGTAATGGTTGCGAAACCACTAATATTGTAACAAAACTGTTACAGATACATTTTAAAATGTTGTATTATATAAAATGTTATATAGTTTGTAGTCTTGTCTTGTAGAAAGCAGTCTTAGTGTGTACGAGATTCAGCTAACATAATGCTTATGGACATCTTGAAAAATTGGTGAATAATCTCTTTCTAGTCTGCCAGACCAAAACTAATTAACGTTAGGAGATAACCATATTGAGTTTTAGATTTGCAGGTGTTATTGTCTATTTGATCCCACAAATGTCATTTATAACCAAAGATGTTAGCCCGAGGTCAAAAAATAAACATTTGCAGGCATCAAATAGACAATAACATCTGCAATTCTGAAAAATCAATATGGTTATGTCTATTGTAAGTTGGGTCATTTTTCTATGGAACTAACTGTATTTTTGGTATTCTTTGAAAAAAATACCTAGCTACAATCTATCTGTAGACCCTTGAATCGTCAACTTCACCTTTTCCAATAGCTAATGACGTCATTAGCTTTCCGGGTGTTATTGTCTATTTGATCCTGGAAAAAGAATGTAACTAACCAGTCACAATACTCACCATCAGTTTACAATGACAATTTACTTTACACGAGGAATCAGGCATGAGGGCTGTTAACTGAAATATGTTATGGTCGACCTATGTTTGATTTTTTTACACAGTACATGTCAGTTGAGAATACTCTATACAATTAGTAGTCATGTGACCATCTCAATAGTGTTGTATTTTTCACAGAACATATTCTGACATAAAAATTGTATTTGAATTGCATAGAGTAATTAATGGTGGTATGCAAGCTTTATTGTTTGAACAACTGAAGAGAAACTGGACCTAATGTTGCTTTCTACGGCACAAGAATATAATGGGGAAGTGCTGGTTTTGCTTGTATTTAATTACTCATAGTATTATATTAGATATGTATAGCATTCTGCTTCACTAGTCATGTACTAGTGTGTAAAAAACTAGTCGTATATGGAACTTTATATAAGTCACAATATATGACAAATGGATCATATTTTTATAACCAAACTTCTTTTATTTGGGATGTATGAGGTAACATCTATATTCATTTGTGGTTTGTTGGTAGTAATATAGATGTCATACAATTTATATTATATTTTTTCACTATTGCTTATTACGTAACTACCCGGTATGTGTATGTGGTGACAATATAAATATACTTGGTGGTAAAATATAAATGTATTTTTAAAAACATGTTACCATTTATTATCAAAATTTATGTCAGAGTGAAATTAATTTAAATTTGTCATCAATTTTTTCTGTAGACAAAGAAAAATCATAATCTTCACAAATGGTATCATTTTACCAATTTAATATTCCATTTATTACTTACCAAAATAAGTGACCTGTTGGAAAGAAAGAAAGAAATGTTTTATTTAATGATGCACTCAACACATTTTATTTACGGTTATATCATATATGACGTCAGACATATGGTTAAGGATCACACAGAGTTTGAGAGGAAACCCGCTGTCGCCACTTCATGGGCTACTCATTCCTATTAGCAGCAAGGGAGCACTCACTCAGTGACCAGTTGGAATTTTGCCAAATTTGGATATCATATTTAGTAACAAAATTTTGTTTGTTTTGTTTAGCAACATCACTAGAGCACAAGATTTTGTACATGTACTCATCAGCTATTGGATGTCAAACATGTGGTGCTTAGAGAGGAAACCTGCTACATTTTTTCCTTAGTAGCAAGGGATCTTTTATTTGTACCATCCCACAAACAGGATAGCACATATTGGAGCCTTGATATACCAATTGTGGTGCACTGGCTGTAATGAAAAATAGCCCATTTTTCCACCAATGGGGTTTGATCCTAGACTGACTACACATTAGGTGAACACTTTAGCACTGGGTTACATCTCTGTGTAGTAACAAGTTCACTGGTCGTCAGTGATTGTTAAAGGGCCCAGTAAAATACATGTAGTATAGTTTTTTTCTCACGGATACAAATATGTTAAATATATTCCATGTTATGACTGCAATCAGTATATCACATGCTTCCAACCTGTAAAGGGGAGGGTCTACAGGTTTCTCAGGGGGACCTATGACCTTTCTAAGCAACTAATCCACCAGGACAGTGGAAATATTTCATAATCTCTACCTTTTATTTTTTTTTTATTTTTTTTTTTTAATAGAAAGGTCCTTTTCAGCAATTGGAGAAGACCATGTATTTCTGTTTCCTGCATTCTTTTTTTTAACTATACCCAACTCCTGTCCCAAGTTATTATAAGTTAGGTACGTCCCAGCATTATGTTTCAGAATAAGTGGTGCTATAAATATAGATTATTGCATTAGATGGAGTGCCATACCAAATTTATGACATGAGTTTGGGAATTATTTTATTCTCTAAACAAGATTGAGGGATATAAAACAATTCCCAAACGAGTTCCTTAGATTTTGTGTCGCACTTATGTAAATCTGATCATTTATTTATTATTCATAAAATATATTTTATTATATATGTTAAGTATGAATGTAATCACTTCACAATTAATATTAATAACATTCAATGAGGTAAGTTACAGAGATGCTGAATGTTGTCAATTTCACAAAGCCTAACTGCTGCAAGCAGACTAGTGATGTTTAAAGCATGCCATAATGGTGTTCAATGAATTGTTGTGACTCATGCCATAAAGAAAGCATGAGAAAATACAATATTTATGTAATAGTTTATTGTGAACAATATGAAAATTATATAATATCACTCAAATGTTCTATGGAGAAGTTACAGACTTTCAAACATGGCTGTCATATCACAATCTGAAGATAGATCAACTTATTTTATTTACGGTCATATGGTGGCAAACATAGAGTTAAGAACCAAACAGATAATAAAAAAAGAAATCTACAGCTGCTACTCCAAGGTCTATTCTTTTTTATTAGCAGCAAGGAATCTTTTATATACATCATCTCGCAGACATGATGGCAAATACACGGTTTTTGTTACACCAGTTGTGGAGCACTGGTCGGAGGGAGAAATAGCCCAGTAGGCCCATAGATTGACTGTGCATCAGGTTGCATTGTGTCCTTTGGGCGCCCAGTAGTAAAACACTCACTTAGTGTGCAGTCAGTTTAGTATCGGTCTTCATCTGTAAACCCATTAAGTTATTTCTTATTCTAGTCCATGCACCACTACTGGAATATCAAAAGCCATGGTATATACCGTTGATATCTTCCATATTAAAAACAAATACGCATGACAAAGAGTCTAGATAATAATGAGAGATTGTTTGATTTACTCTCTATTAAATTGTGTTTTACCTAGATGCAATGTATTTGACCTTCATTTAGAACTGCAACCTTCAGAATATTTTAATTATTTATCCACATTATTTTTTCTTCCATGACATGACATTCTTTATAAGGCACCACACACACACACACACAGACACACACAGACATACACAGACACACACACACACCTGTGTAAACTGTTTATACTGTTGATCATTACCTCCCATTTCCCCATGTATGGGTGAACACCAATCTTTCACTCTGAAAAGTCCATCAGATATAGTTAGCAGCATGGACATTTGACATCAAAGACAATCTTGAGAAATCACAGTGATAAAGGACATTTAATTAAAGGTGCAGACCTTAGTTTCAACCCGTAAAAATTAACACTACATTTAGTAAAGTTACAAACCTGTAACACATTTGGATAATGTTACATGAACGTGAAGAGTCTGTGAAGTTGAAACGGTGAAATATTGTTAAACAGTCTAAAGCTCGACTCTATACCTGTTATTTCTCATACGCATGTGCGTTTTTAAAAATATGAAAAATGAATTTTTTGGTATTGAAACACCAGGATGACCAGAAACACTTCGGTTGTACGGAACTGGATAATCTAAACAACAAAATATAAGCAGTGTTTGATTTTAGTGATCATAAACAGCTCTAATAGTGAAAAATATGCTGTAATATTTAAAAACTAGAGTCTGTATCTTTAATAGTATATAAAAGTTGTACGCAACACTGCTGCAATTCTCAGTTTGTACTGTAAACTTTACAGGATGTTTTCTTAGCACGTCTCAATATGACTCCCATCGTTTTTATTTTTATACCCATTTTCACTATTACTTGTATTATTATTTACAAAAGAAACTGAATCCAGCTGTTTTCGAGAGTTCGGAATCGAGATCCATTACTTGCTACACATATTCATCATATCCTGTATACAGTTATTATACCAATTGCCCATTAAAATATATTTGATTAACGTACACCTTGATGAAGTGTTATGTAGCTCATGGGGGCCCACAGACCCTCTATATCTATAGAACCATTACACTGTCTGGTTACTTTTTACATTTCAACTTGAATGGTATTAACAAAATGTTATTTTTTTTATATTTATAGTCGTACAGAAAAAGCTGGGGTTGCTTCTTTTAGACAAAGGTGCTAAAAGTATTTAACGTTTCACTGTTACATCAGGTTATTGAGAAAAAAGAAAGAAAAAAAAATTCACTTTGTGCAGCTGAACAGTAAAAAAAAGAGTATGTAACACAGAACATAAATTATGAACAAAAGCAGTTTATCATATTGTGTACTGAAGGGGAAAATTTCATTATCATACATGACTTGGACTTTTTGAAT
Source organism: Dracogyra subfuscus (assembly GCA_016106625.1). Taxonomy (NCBI): domain Eukaryota; kingdom Metazoa; phylum Mollusca; class Gastropoda; order Neomphalida; family Peltospiridae; genus Dracogyra; species Dracogyra subfuscus. Next base: position 9,404 of record JAECMU010294278.1, read on the forward strand.
GGCTTTCAGAGCAACATAAAAGATTATACCAATAAAAATCTTCTCACCATTGTTGGAAGTTTTTTTAACAAATTCGTTTTAGGATAAATCTTTAAACATTTGAGTCTTATTTTGGCCCCCAGGGCCCAGTGATTAAAAATGTCTGTTTTATTTTTGTTTGTTTTGTTTAATGACATCACTGGAGAACATTTGGTCATCAGAGGAAACCTGCTACATGTTTCCTATTGGTCAGGTGAGGTGAGGTGATAAGGTTTTAAGTGCACATTCAGAAGAAACTGTTGTAGCTCGCAACTGTCATGAGCGCAAGAGCTGGCCTCGGACAGAACAGGAACAGGGTTGGGGTGGGTGGAAGAGGTGATCTCCTGCGCTGGCAAGTGCAAGGGAGCACAAGCAGCCCGACCGGGGTCGGTAACCGGTGGGGGCTTTTTCTAAAGCAGCAGATCTTTTATATGCACCATCCCACAGACTGGAAAACACATGCAATGGTCATTGATCAGTTGTGGTGGGCTGATTGAATGAGAAAAAAACAAGTCAGCTGAATGGATCCACCGCGGTGGTTTGATACTGCGATGCAAGCACCTCAGTCGAGCATTCAGCCGACTGAGCTAACTCCTGCCCCTCCGTTATAAGAAAATAAAGTGGTGATTCAGTCGACCATTATACATGTGTATTTAGCAATTATAGTGAGATGGGATGTAGGTCAGTGCTAAAGTTCATCAAGACTAGTCTATCAAAGGCCATGGTATGTGCTATCCTGTCTGTGGGTTGGGGCATATAAAAGATCCCTTGTTACTAATATAAAAATGTACCGGGTTTCCTCTTTAAGACTGTGTCAAAATTACCAAATATTTGACATCCAGTGACCAATGATTAATAAATTAATATGCTCTAGTGGTGTTGTTAAACAAAACAAACTTTACTAATTATAGTCAGTATGTGTTGAGTACATATTTCATTGATATAGCATTTTTTGACGTCATGTTTTGTATCAGACACCATTTTAAAAGTAAAACGTACCAAAATTTGAAATCTACCTTAAGTACACAACACAATTAAATTGGTTTTATGCACATTTGCACTGGTCTGTTTTGCATACTTTTTCTGCTATTTAATTTATTAAAGCAGAGTGTTTTGTCTTTTTTTAAATGATCACAATATATATTATGGTGGTTAATGTGTTATTTATTGTATTGAATGATACACCATTAGATAATAATGATTGTTAAAGAGATATTCCTGAGTTTTCTGCCATTTTTAAGATGTTATCAACTAACAGAGATTTTTTAACGATTGTAGTTACATATAAAATATATCATTTATACATAAAATATTAGTGGCTATATATTAAACATGTTTCTGATCGTTCTACAATTTGTACCAGGTTAAATTTCATTTTTTTTCCTAAAAATGTTTTTTTCCATACGTATGTACGAAATTATTTGAAGACAAAATCCAGTTTGGGCTTCTTACAAATATTAAGACGACCAGAAACACATTGAATATATAGACACTGATATTCTAAAGAAAGAAAATATATTTAATATGTAAGTTTAATCGTAGAAATAATTAATTTTTTGAAAACATCTTACAATGCAGCAAAGTCAGGAATGTCCCTTTAAGATGCGTAACAATGATTATCGGTGTGGGAGTTAGCTCAGTTGGTTGAGTGCTCACCTGATGTGCTTGTGTCGCTGGATCAAACTACCTTGGTCATTCAGCTTATTGGGGGTTTCTCGTTTCAACCAGTGCATCACAACTGGATAATTTTTTTTTTTTTTGGTTTGTTTAACG
>JAECMU010294475.1:0-13151 GCA_016106625.1 Dracogyra subfuscus
AACAAGTTAAAAGGGAAGGGCTAGAGATTATCAACAAGTTGAAAGGGAAGGGCTAGAGATTATCATTCCTGGGTATATTGTAATTAAAACATCCTACAACATGTAGCGTGAAAGGCGTACATTATAGAAATAAACAATAACCGAATAAATAGAAACGCCAAAGAATTATGTCTGCAGAGCATTTTTACAAAAACATCTACCAAGCGTAATCTAATGCAATATAATTTATTTTACCTTTGTAAATTTATGATACGGGGTAAAATATATCAAATAATTTATTTATCCCCACGTACATGTAGTACACATTATTTAGTCCGTGGACGAAATATACTGGGGAAATAAAACCCCAGTGGATGAATCGTCCTGAACTGATTTTTTGTAGTGGACGAATCGTCTCGAGTTCGTCAGTGGACAAATTTTCAGTGGACGAATCGACTGCATCCCGCTCCAACCCAGAGCGAGTTCTTAAGGGCTCAATGGGTAGGTGTAAGGCCACTACACCCTCTTCTCTCTCACTAACCACTAACCAACTAACAACTAACCCACTGTCCTGGACAGACAGTCCAGATAGCTGAGGTGTGTGCCCAGGACAGCGTGCTTGAACCTTAATTGGATATAAGCACGAAAATAAGTTGAAATAAATAAATAAATAAAATGTGATATCATTTATTAACATTAATTTGAGTAAATGTACTTGTTTTATAATAGCAATTAAATAAAACTTGAACTTGGCCTGTAAATAAATAACTAGCTTGCAGATAAGTCTGAATAACTACCACTGAGACAGTAATTACTGTTAAATTTGATGTTATTTATTTTTAATTAATTCACTGCATCGCTTATTTATTTTTTTTAAATAAAAAATTTGTTTCTTTATTTGTAGGGTTTTTATAGGAAAGGAGAAGTAGAGTATGAGGTTGGGAAGTATTCAGATGCTTTGATATCGTACAAGGTAACGTTTATAAGTAATGTATGTTCTGAATGTTATATGATGCAGAGCACAATATTTCATGAAAACCTTTGGTCTGTTTGCGTGTCAGTTATGTAACTTTAAAATAACGTGAACTGCCAATTTGTTATGTGGTGAATAATTAATTTCTAAAATTAAAAGTACCCTATCAGAAGTCAACTTGAAAATCAGTTTATTTTTTAAAATATATTTGAACCACCAATGTAGCATAGAACCATACATGTACCGTAGTTCAAGTGTTTTACAATTAGGTATGTCTAACTCATTGTTTACCAGCACTATATTCACATAACTGAACAATCTTTTACCTATAAGTAAAACTCACATGAACCAACTTCCGGTTACCCAAGCTTTTGAAATATTGTCCCGTTATGTCAAGCATATGGTTAAGGACCACACAAATAATGAGATAGGAAACCAGGGGTAAGTTCAGTATAGACTGATTTTTATGCTACACATTAATCCAAATTACAACTTCGAGAACCAGTTAAAATAGTTTGCAAATGTTAGCAAAAAATGGCTGATTGAACTTGGGTCTGCTATGTCCACATCATGAACTGCTCTTTTCGATAACAGAAAGGGATATTTTGTGTGCACCATTCAACAGACAGGATGGCCTTTGTTACACTAGTTGTGGAGCACTGGCTGGAATGAAGAATAGTCCAATGGGCCCACCAATGGACATCAAAGAAGTGCTTTTCCACACCCCAAGGAAAGGGTGCTACATGTACTCAGGGTTTTTTTTAACATGTTCCAATATATAGATAGATAGGAACTGGTTTAATATGCTTACATCCCAATTAGGTTCAAGGTAATAGTAAACTGGCTGGGTCAAAGTTCGAAGTGCACCCAATGTTTGATAGAGCAGTTAATAGCACACGTTCTGCCATTCGTGATAGATGTGACTATGTTTGTTGTAAAAAGAAATAGTTTCATCTGGACCAAAAATGTATGTAAGTTTATTTTATGTAATAGGTCTTCCATAGCTAGAAACAAATGAACTGTTTTGTAATTTTCTCTGTTATTTATAGCTTTAGAGATGTCATTAAATATGACCTTTCCTTCCCTGTAGGAACAAGAAACAGTAACTGAATAAAAATAAATATTTATGTACTGCTCAACATATTCTTAATTTAAAATTTACTTTTTCTACAGAGAGCTGTGATTTTGGATCCCTCTGATGCCAAATTGAAAGACGCTGTTGACAAGACAAACCGAGAAATCTCCAAAGAAAAGAAAAGTAAATGCAGTGTTTGTGTGTTGTGTAATGTACGGGGTATTAACGTTTGTCTTTAACATCACCTGCACTGTATGTAGTGTGATACTTGGTGATCTACCACTGGTAACAGATTTCATTTCAGAAGCTATAGCTCATACTACCTTTCAGTTAATAGTTCTTCATTTTGACATAGTTAATGGATTCTTAAAGTCAATGGCATACGGACTACCATTTTTGTAGGAGGGGCAGGCTGGCCTTTCCTCAAATTAAACGAAAATGCCCAAATCTAGATAACAACATTTATTCATATTAGCATTACTGTGAAACAGCTACATAGGGTTGCAAATGAATCACTACACATTTTCACATGGATTACAGCTAATTTTGAGTGAAGAATGGTAGACATACTTGGTAACAAAGTCTGAGGTTAACTTATTTTGCATAAATATCTATATAATTTTTGCACAAATTTGAGGTTTTGCTCCATCTCCCGGTTACGTACACTTATGCTCAAAGTTGCATAATGACTGCTTCCTTCTAAATTTAATTAAAATTGTTCTTTAAAATGTAAATATTATACCTTCACTATATGCCCAAACTGAAACTAAATTGTTTAATTTTAATTTGTACTAGTACAAACAAAAAGGTAATCTTTAGAGGAAAACAATGAAAGTGTTACTTTTGTTTTTAAAAGTTGATGATTGATTTTCTTTTTGTGAAAGCTGAAGCGAGACAGCCGTTGTTGTTTGGAGGGATTGGTGTCCTGGTTGGAGTTCTACTGGTTCTTGCTGACCTCTATGTTGCTGACCAGCCATATCTTTCAGTAGGTTTTCAGTCATTTCAATTAAATTATTATTTCAGATGATTCAGAGGGTGAGAAGTTTAGAGGAGGGAGAGAGAGAGAGAGGGATAGAAAGAGAGGCAGATCCAGAAAATCCAATGTGGGGAGGGGGGTGGGGCAATGACATGTGACCGAAATCCACAAACATTATTGAAGGGATTTCTCATATTCTCCAACGTGAAAAAAAAAAAATATATATATAAATGGTATATATGTATAAAACTCATGCAAACTTTAGGTGGAATCTGAGCCCTTGGGGCCCCACTTAGATCCATGTGAGAAAGAGAGACAGAGAGAGAGAGAGCGAGGGAGACAGAGACAGACAGATAGGGAGGTGGGGGAAGACAGACTGAAAGCAGAAAGACAATTGTAAACTTTATAGTAATTTTCACATTGTTTAATCTAATTAAAGGTTTTTTATATATATTTGTTTAAGTGATAATATGTCACAGAATCTGTGTTTGTTTTTTGTTTGTGCTACAGTTCAAAGTAGATATCGGTATTAATTTACATAAAATGTTCATAAACCTGTTTTACACTTTCAGAATCCCATACTGCAGGTGATAATCATAGTGGTATTTGGTGCTTTAGGGTTTGGCTCAGCTAAAATATACAGGTGAGTTTTGGAGTGTTCACATGCATTTGGAGAATAATGTGTATTCATAATTATGTATTTTCATGGAATAGAATGAGAAACCTGTAACTGCCATTGGCAGATCCTGGGGGTAGTCAACAAGGTCCCGTGACCCTCTGTATCCGTTTGAAGTGCCCATTTAATACTTTTTAAAAATTCACAATTGACAATATGCAACTCTTAAATTCCCCTGAAAATGCATCTCTGATCATCTTTAAATAAAAAAAATTCTGGGGAGCATTGACCCTAACCCTTTTCACCCACAGATCTTGTTTCCTTTGGGAGCTTAGGTCATTTGCCTTCAGCAGTCTCAAATGGCCCTTTTTGGATTTACAAAATCATATTTTCTTTTGGTTGTATGGTACTATAATATTGTAATTGATATGGGAAGTGGCTTGATGCATTTGCTGAAAGGCTTCATCATTCCTATAGATATATCAGATATGATATTTGTGGGATTTGAGTAAAGTTATACAATGATGTACTGTTATACAGATATCATTTATTTAGCAAAGTAAATTGATGTAGGTTGTATTGTACATTATTTCAGGTTTCTGGTGAAGTCTCAAAGAGCATCACTTCTTGAGCGTCCAGTTGACTTGTTAAATGGTATGTATTTTAACAGATGCCATCTTATTTTCATCATGCTAAGATGCAAGTATTTTTCCTGTTTTTAATTATTACCCAAAAAAATTTGACAGGGGCTGGAAATGTCCAAGTATTGAAAACCGTGAAATCAATAGAATAAATATGTTACCCTAGGATTTATTCTATTTCACACAAATGAATTTTTTTTCTTTCATTTAACAAAATTACATAATTATTTTATTTTATTTTATTTTATATACTGGTAAATGAATTATTTTATTTAGTAGAAATTATTTTTTATTTCACAGAAATGATTTATTTCATTTAACAAAAATGAATTATTTTATTTAAGGTCACAGTCCTTACAACATTGATTTAACTATTAAAGCCATTATTGATAATTTAATTTAGAATTATGTACATTTTATTATTTAGAATATTACTTTTTTTAAACCTGAAGTGGTTGTGGCAAAAAAGAAAGGAATAAAAAAAGAACATTTAAAAGACGATATTTGCCAAATAGTTTTTTTTTAAATCATAGTGACATTTGTATAGTTGTATCTTGAATCATTAACGTGAAACGATAAACATGAAAACATGAAACTTTTTTTTATATCACATCAGTGAATTTTTTTTTCCACAAATTGTATATATTTTACATAATGGAATAACTAATATAAAAAAGGAATAAATATTATGAATTTAATTCTCATATATTTATAAAAAGTATGAGTATTCAGTACAGTGTCCTGAAAATTAATAAAAGATCGCACCGTAGAAGCGTTTGACAAGCCCGAGCAACTGCATATTTGTCATAATATCATCACTGATTGGATGAAATTCGACCTCTTCTGGCTCTGGAGTAAAGATAACAGTACATGTAACTGTTTCGCTTACTCACACTTGTTAAAAAAAAAGGTGGAAACCTTTTGTTAATTTTACAATCCCTTATTATTATTGAATACACTATACAGTCAACAATAAATACATTTATAGATTATTTCAGTATATTTTATTCTATTTTAAGCAGTTTGTATTGCACAAAAGCCTCTTGCATTTGGACTAGGACACTTGACCCGACAGAGCACTGTACATAGGTGTTGACAGGTGTTGATTGTATATATATATTTTTCTTTTTTGTTTGTTTAACAATGCACTCAACACATTATAATTACGGTTATATCGGCATCGGACATATGGTTATGTCGAGAAAAACCCCAGTGGTTAGCTGACGGGGATCGATCCTAGGTGTTGATTGTAACCAGTTGCAAATTCTGGTCCTTTGTTTTAATTGGAGTGTATTATCTTGATGGCTCTATAAACCACAAAATTAATTGTGCTATCGTTAACGTCTGTTTATTCTCTTGACCGGCTCAGTAACTTTGACAAATGTGTAGCCTAGTAGCAGTAGATTGACACCACTGTAGGTCCGACTTCAGTGACTGGCGATATACATGTACTTAGGCAGACTTTAAAATCACAAACGTCTGAAACACCAGCCATATTGACCACTATTTATTTATTATTTAAAATCATGCACGAGATACCGATGTCTGGGTAGGCCAGTCCACTTGACGTATAGGAAATTGTTCCAGTAATAGAAATGAACAGGTGCTTCGGACCGACAATAATGACAAAAGTGGGACCGGCAAACACACGTTTAAAAAACAACAACATTGGTCTCAGAGATTGAGAATCAGTCCCAGACCGGGATAAAAGGGCTTTTCCCCACCCCTGCTACACTGTCCATTTTCACAGGCTGAAACTAGTATCTTCGCCTTTAACAGAATGAATTATTTTATTTAGTGAAAATGAACTAACAGAATATAGTTTATTTTTTGTAACAGAAATGGATCCATCGGACAACTCTGATCCATCAGAAATGAACGACTCTTCCAGTGAGAAAACCAGCCACGAACCATCAACGAGGAAGGGAAAAGCTGCTGCATACCAGCGATATAGGAAAGGGAAAAGCTGACGACTAGTTTTTAAAACTAGCGTGGGTGTGTGTGACCAATAAAGAAAAACAGACACAGGTGTCAGTTCATAAGAAGGAGATGCGAAGTAGTCATTTCTCCACTTCTGTGACCAACTCTCATTTGGTGATGTTAAACCTGGAATTTATTCAGTTTTTACCCATGTCAGATGGGACTGGGACAGTTAGTGATGGTAAATCCCACTTGGGATATTTTTTTCAGGCCACTCAATGATACAGTATACAAATGTTAAATTAATTTATTACAGCAGACACAATTGAATAATGATATATTTAGGGAATTTTTAGTTCCTCTTTCTTTTGAGAAGGAGCCAATGTTTGGACTCACAGAATGCCTGTATAAATCATTGGATAAATTTTTGTTGTTTTTGCTTTCTATTATTTGCACAAGTTTATTTTGTGCAAGAATATATCCCACGAGACCGTGTGGTGATTGATATATTCTTTTGCAAAACAAAATGAGTGCAATAAATAGTGAAAACAACATATGTGAAGTTCTGTATTTATTATTACATACCTTGTTTGACATGTATGTTTTGTGAAAAGAGTTTTTAATTTAACATCATAACAACACTTTGTTAAATCCATGATCAAAACTCTTTCATGGATTTGTTGAAAGTTAAGAATCATACAGCCTTGTGTAATGTTTCAAATACGATGTGTAATTTGTAAATCATATATGACGTCAGGAAATGAAAGGTGCTAATTGTAGTAAAAATAAAGAGGGAATTCCCCATTTAAAAGTTCCAGTCCAGATTTATCACACAGTTTGAAAATGTCTTTATCACTATAGTAAGATAGAGTAGGTATTGAATAAACAAACTTATTTACTCAAATAGAAATGTGAATATTTATCAGTTATTGCTTGTCACAAATTGTTTTATGATATAACATCAGAACGTTTTGTACAGGGTGTTTTCATTATCTAAATCGAAATACATCTGTGCTTATATCTTACTACAAAATATCTCCTGATGAACTGTGTGTGTTCTGATGAACTTTGTATGACACATGGTCACATACAAAGGAATGTGTAAGTTAACACATCTCAGCAGCCAGTAACGTGCATTTCTAATAGGGAACAATCAGAGACTTCACGACAGGTGGCGCTCGTGCACTATACTCCATTCCGTTTTCTAAATTTGTATTGTCATAAAGCACCGATCGGTATATCCACTCTATTATTACCGACCTAATTGTGAGCATGTCTGTGACTGAAGTGTAGAATGGATAAAAATTAAAGTAAATAATAAAAATCTACGAAATTCAGCAGTTGGTGGTTTACAAAAAAAAAAATGGAAAAAAGAAAAAAGAACAAAATAATGTTCAGTCATATCGTGGTTTTCCCCAAACCATGTTGGCTACTCCCTACCGTTCTTACAACTATCTGTCATACCCACCATGCCAAAATCATTAAATGTCTACAAATTTGACTGATAATACTTGAATGTTTGCAATAAAATAAAATAAAATAAAAAAATTAAAAAATTATTAGAAATGATAGTGGTATTGTTTTGCAATATTCATAATTTGTTAATGAAAATAATTTAAGTTCTGTGTTCAAAATGACATAATCTGATAGGAATTCTAATTTCACTGCGCCCGTTTTAACATACCGTAAATGTATTTGACATACCAGTATCTAATCCACTGATAATAAAATTAACAGCAATTGAAAACTGCTTTAGACAATATACTTTTTTTGTCTCTCTCCAAATGCTGTAAAACTAATAAATTATAAATTAAAGAAACAAAATACTGGTATTTTACAAATGTGGATTTCTAAAACTAGATGCAAGAAGAAATAATTATGACTCACTTAACATTAATTTCAAGAGATGCATTCATTACATGCAGTATTCACACAGGGTTTGTTTCATGTTCAATATATGATCACAATTACTTGCTTAGCATGCACATGTACAGTATTTGATAAGTACATAAATAATAACTATCTGGTATTTAGATTTTCAGTCCAACAGTGGGTTTTTTTTCAATGTCATGCTAGAATTTATAATTTAATCAACATACTCCCCAAAAAAGTATAAGTATTAGAACTGTTATACGGCTTAACAGTCACTGCAAAATAAAATGTTGGGTTTTTGCTACATTTGTCCAAAATAGTCTAGTTAGGAAACAAAAAAAAGAAGACCCCACCCCCAAAAAATTTATATATTAAAAATCCACATTTTAAAAGGTAATAATAAATAAAATATTAAAAGTTCCAGTTTCAGGATATTTAAGTAAATAAATTCTAGATTATAATTTAGTACATGTATTTTGTTATGATCAGTTTGTTTTGGGGTCAGTAGCAAAACCAAACAGTTTGTTCTGTTATGCCTCAAGTATTTAATCAAATCTCACATTGCAAAACAAGCTCTGCAGAATCTATAGAATAGCCAGTAATGAAAAGAAAGTTAATATTTTTATTACAACATCTCAGCACATTTTAAATTTGGTGTTAAACACCTGGAGCCTATTTCACTAAACATCGTAAGTTATGTTTTGCACGTAAACGTAATCTACGATTCTTACTAATATTATAGTTCAACAAATATAGTTAGAAGAGCACATATTTCATTTTCTTTTGTCTTTAAAATACAGCTTCCGTAATGATGTAATTTTCTTCGTGAAATTGATGCCCAACACGTGTAAACGCACGAATGCTAGTAGCAGACGTAACCTTACGATGTTTAGTGAAATAGGCTGCTGTGTTTCAGAAAAATGTCTTCATAATTTTGACCCATGGTTTTGACACTTGGTACCAAGAAGGTAAAACCATGGCCACCACACAGGCTACTCCTACCAATTATTTTAATTTCAGCATTTTCACTTTCAGTGGAGTTATTTGTTTACACCAGCATCGTTTGGTAGTGTTTTTGTCTGTAGTTTCAGATATGCTTAGCATAAAAGAAAATGCATCTAACATTCATATTACATGGTTAGAATGACAAAAAATATAGTTATTACTCCTAAAAGACAGGATCCACTAGGACACAATCTGGATGATATAGCAAGTAAATTCTCAACATTATGCTGGCATTAAACGTGTAATCTATGATTTGTTATTTAGTATTCATCAGTGTTGTATTTAATATCAATATCACTATACTAATACAAGTATCGGGTTTATAAGGCTTAAATTACTAATTCATTTGATGATGTAGACGTGTGGCCTCTCCAGCTAAAGTGCTGTACTTGTTTACATTGTACAGGTTCTGTCGATTGTCAGTTCTAATCGCTGACCTGACTGCTCAAAGGTCAGATTGCATTGTTCACAGCCATAGGTGTACGGGCTCCCATTTTTATAGGTGGGCCATGTTGGTTTTTGCCCAAATTAAACGAAAATGACCAAATTAAATGAAAATGCCCGAATCCATACTTATCAACTCTCCCGCATTTGGCGTGAGTCTCACACATTTGTAATAAACATCACGCTCTCAGGTTGGCTTTTGCCCAAATTAAACGGAAATGCCCGAATCTGGATAACAACAGTTATTCATATTAGCATTAGGCCTACTACCAAACAGCTATGAAGAGTTGCAAACAAATCACTGTACACATTTTTACATGGGATTACAACTAATAATTTTGAGGGTAGAATGATGGAAATACATAGTAAAAAGGTCTCCAGTTAGTACATTTTCCCCGAATATATAAACTTTGTTCCCCAATTTGAGGTTTTGCCCCAGCACTAGGCTCCGGCCCCGTCTTGTACTCTTCCGTTCACAGCTGTAAATGAATGAACAAGAGGCCTATGGGGCCTGAACTGTTCACCTGGTATTAAAAGTTGGAGAAATAGCCCAATGGACCCACTGACAGGGATCAATCCCATATCAAAACCTGCCTGGTGGAACTGGAGAAGTTAAGAATGTGAATAGTTATCATATACAATCTTTAGTCTGTGAAATACTATAATTGTTATTGTATTGGGGAAAATCTGGTCTCCTGTTTAAGATACTAAAATAAAGAAAGTTTGTTTGCTTAATAACACCACTAGAGCACATTTATTAATTCATCTGCTACTGGATGTCAAACATTTAGTAATTTTGACAGTCTTAGAGCGAATACCTGCACACAAAAAATAAAATAATTGTTAGTAGCTAGGGATCTTTTATATGCACCATCCCATAGACAGGATTGCACATATACCATGGGCATTGATTTGCCAGTCGTGGTGCACTGGCTTGAACGATACTAAAATATGAACATTTTAATAATACCCATCCTTACTGACCCTAGTAATAAAATAATTTGCCCACTATCGTTACAGTTTCTATTTCACCATACTTTAAGACAATAAAAAAAAGTTCTTCTCCAGTATCATGTCATATCTTATTGTCTTTCTATTTACTTCCATCGAGCACTTTGAGGAACTCATAATAAGTTCCACTTCGGTAGTCCGACAAGTCGACCTTCAGACGTTGTTTCATGCGGCATCCAGCCATCTCAATCGCACCAATACGTTTTAACATCAGTTGAGTTTGAGTACTATTTGAAATTGTTGCGAATTCCGCTTCTTTCTTCAACTCTGAAAGCAACCTCCTTGATGCTATGTCAGTAGCTTTCTCAAGCAGGTTTTCCAAGTTATATTTTTCGCCCAAAGCAATAGAATGAACAAGCTGTTTGTATGTACGGTCAAATCCTTGTTCCAAGAGGAACGTTTCGCATTTCTTCATCAATTGCAGCACTTGGTACTCATCAGCCAGAGGCAACACCATTTCAACATTATCAGCTCTGACATCATCCATCGTGTTTGGATATATGCACGAGAGAAATGCGATAAAATCCTTGCACTTTTTATCCGGAAGTGAAATTGTATCTTGATTCTTTTCTTTAAATTCTGACTGGAACATCTTGTCAAACACAGGCGATGCAAAAGCCAAAATTGTTTTGTTCAGGTAGAGTTTATAATCTTCAACGACGACAACAATATCACTTCTTTCACTCTGAATGTCAAAACCTCGAAAATCAAACGCATCTATACATTTTTTAGGCAAAACTTCATCTTCATCTTCAGAACATTTTTTTTCACACTCGTCAAAATAATCCATCTTGATGAACTACTCGTTATAAATGACGGGTAATTTAAAGTTTTTGATCACTTTTCCTATTATCTTGTCTTTTTAGACTGGCCTAGTGTAAGGAATGACCGAGATGGTTATAATAAAAGTTAGCAAAGTATACGGTAAACTAAATCAGAATAAAAGCATGAAAACAGAAAACGAAACCAATAGGAAACTTTCTGTTACTATAAATAAACATGCGTTCGGGTTGCACATCTCTCCTCCGATACGTAATCTGGTAATCGTCTCATTGGTTGACCCAACATCCGTGCATGTAATTATCTGGTGGCAGACAGTTTTGAAGTTAGTGGTAACTATTAGACCGAATGAATGAATGTTTGTTTAACGACACCCCAGCACAAAAATACATATCGGCTATTGGGTGTCACAAATGGTAAGTATATGAACACATTATTTATGTATACACGTATGTAAAACCACAGTGTAAGGAGCTGTGGGGTGGAAGTATAATACAATAAATAAAATCAAGTTAAGTATATCTTAAAATTTTGTATAGAAGTCAAAATGTTTTAAAAACTATAATTAACATTGGATGGAATTTAAATGATTCCAAAACATTTCTGTTGCCAAATATATCATTTCCTGTCGGCTTGAGATGATCACACTCCACCAAAATGTGGCGCACAGTCAGTGTACACCGACAGTGATCACACTGAGGAGGAGGGTCTTTCTTTAAAATAAATGAATGGCTCAAAAACGTATGGTCGGTGCGGGCACGGCACAATACTACTTCATCCTTCCTGCAGCGCCTGTAGGATGACTGCCATTCTCCCAGGACTGCCTTGACAGAATGAAGCTTATTCGCAACCGCACCGTCCCAATCATCTTGCCAAGTCGAAAAGATATATTGGTTAATATGAAATTTAAAATCACTGTAGGGGACACCAACATGGACACGGGGCAATTTCAAAGCAGACTTGGCAGCAACATCTGCCTTTTCGTTACCCCTGATGCCAACGTGGCTTGGTACCCAACAAAATATAACATCTTTATTGGCAATTGATAAAAAGACACATTCGTATCACCATCCCAACTAAGGGATGCTCCAATTTCATGTACTGTAGAGCTTGGAGACACGAAAGTGAGTGTAAAAATAATATACTTGGATGTACATGAATCCTTAATCTGTTCCAGGGCTTTAATGATTGCCCAGATTTCAGCAGTAAAGATTGATGCCGAATCGGGCAATCTCATGGAAATGATTGCGTCTGATGGAAAAACGGTAGCACAAGCCACAGAATTCCCATCCGTGATCCATCTGTGTAAACAGGAATGTAATCACAGTATCTCTCTTGGATTTCCATGAAATGTTTTTTATAAATGACTACATCTGTGCGATCTTTTTTTAGATGCACAAGATCGAATACAATTGTTGGTGGTTTGATACACCAAGGTAGCAAAATAAAATGTGAAGGAGTTTCCAAAATGTCTGTTAAATCAATGTTGGAAACTGATAAAAACTGCCTAATGCGAAGACCAAATGTTCGAATTGCATTCGGCTTCGCATCAAACAGCTTCACATATTTATTATCAAACACCGCATTGTGTGCAGGATGATTTGGCATTGATTTAGTCTTAGTAGCATACTGCAGAGAAAGCTTTGCACGTCTAGAACCCAAACTAGGTTCGTGTACATCGACGTACATGCTCTCCACAGGAGATGTTTTGAAAGCACCAAGACAAAGCCTAAGTCCCTGGTTGTGTATAGGATCTAACATTTGCAAGTAAGACTTACGTGCTGACCCATACACAGTGCACCCATAATCAAGTTTAGACCGAACTAAAGATCTATAAAGTCGGAGCATAACCTTTCGAT
>JAECMU010294810.1:0-10984 GCA_016106625.1 Dracogyra subfuscus
GATGGATCATCTACTGAAATCAAGGAGACATTCCCTTGCTTAGATGGATCATCTACTGAAGTCAAGGAGACATTTCCTCGCTTAGATGGATCATCTACTGAAATCAAGGAGACATTCCCTCGCTTAGATGGATCATCTACTGAAGTCAAGGAGAAATTTCCTCGCTTAGATGGATCATCTACTGAAATCAAGGAGACATTCCCTCGCTTAGATGGATCATCTACTGAAGTCCAGGAGAAATTTCCTCGCTTAGATGGATCATCTACTGAAATCAAGGAGACATTCCCTTGCTTAGATGGATCATCTACTGAAGTCCAGGAGAAATTTCCTCGCTTAGATGGATCATCTACTGAAATCAAGGAGACATTCCCTCGCTTACAAGGACCATCTACTGAAGTCAAGAAGAAATGGCCTCTTTTAGAGGGATCATCTGCAGAAGTTAAAGATAATTTTCCTCGCACCAGTGATTTGAGGGCCTGTGTCAGTATCCATGTACTTCCAGTGACAGAACCTGATGTTTCCAGTGCATTCATTCCGAATCCCTCTCAAAGTTATATTCCTGTTCAGATTCATTCACATCATCAGACAACATCAGGTCATTCAGCAGAGCACATTGGTGATCTGACAACCACAGGCTCTAATGCAACTGATGTCGGTGAACTGAACAATTCTGCAGTCAGTGGGTTGCATGAAACACTTGGTGATCTGACAACCACAGGCTCTAATGCAACTGATGTTGGTGAACTGAACAATTCTGCAGTCAGTGGGTTGCATGAAACACTTGGTGATCTGACAACCACAGGCTCTAATGCAACTGATGTCGGTGAACAACTGAACATTTCTGCAGTCAGTGGGTTGCATGAAACATTTGGTGAAACTCCAGCTACAGATGCCAATGTATTAGCTGACTGTTGTGAACCAGGTAATAATGTGAGTGTACCAGTGGAAGATGAACCTATTGCTGAAACCACAGGACCCATTGATCCTTGCAATGATTTTGAAAAGATTGGCAGAGAAATTGTATCAGAAGATTCCTGCCATAAGCTGTCATCTGAACATGTTAATGAGACCTCAGCTAAAGACACTAATGTGTTAAATGATGTTAGTGAGCTGGATAGTGCTGCATGTAATAGAAATCATGAATCTGTTGATGAGTTTAAGGCTACAGACACTAATATGTTAAATGTTTTGGGTGAGCTGGATAATTCTACAGATGACAGACAATTAAGTGAGTCTGTTGCTGAGATAAGAGCTACAGACACTGTAACTAATTCTGGCGAGAAGGATAATTCTGTGAAAGACGGAAAGTCAAGTGAACCTGTTAGTGAAACCACTGCTTCAAACACTAATATGTTAACTGAAATTGGTGAGCAGGATAATTCTGTGAAAGACGGAAAGTTAAGTGAGGAAATTAGTGAAACCACAGCTTCAGACACTAATATGTTAACTGAAATTGGTGAGCAGGATAATTCTACAAATGACAGAAACTTGAATGAAACTGTTAGTGAGATTACAGCTACCGACTCTGATATAACAGATTTTGGTGAGCTGGATAATTCTGTGAATACACCAACTCAAGAAGATCCTGTTTCTGATACGACAGTAGTCGCTGATCCATGCAGAGATGGAGACAGTGCTGAGTGTGGTGAAAATATAGCTGTGCAAGATGATCCTAAAGATCCGTCAGACCATTATGGTCTACTTCAGGACATGGAAATGACACTTGCAGGATCTTCATTGAATTCAAGTGACCATGAGGAACAGCAAGGTAGTGAGAAAACACAACAGCATTGCTGCCATGAAAAGTCTGGTCGTGTTGGACAGCTTCACAGTGTTGATACAAAAGAAGTCTTGGAACATTCCAGTGAGAATGCAGAACTGCAGGACAGAGCGCAGGACAAAACAATAACTGTAGAAGGAAATTCATTCTTTGACAAATCTGATCACTTTGAACATGTTCAGGATGAAGATGCTAGAGACGTTTTGAAGCAGTCTTGTGAAAATGTCAGGTTGCAAGAGAATGAAAAGGACACAACTATAATGGTAGAAGGAGCTTCTCATCTTGAAAGGGTAGGTGATCGGTTTCAGAATAAGGAGGCAGTGCAACATATTGAGGAGTCTGGTAGAACTACAGAGGAGCTGGACGATGAACAGGATAAAACAGGTATGAAAGATCCGATATCAATGACTACGGGTGAAAGAACATTACCAGCAGATCCAGGTTCACAAAGTTCAGCAGATACAGATGACCTAACCTGTATGCCTGTTCAGATTTCAATACCAGAGTGTGAGTTTGGAGAAGAACAGACAAGAAGTGATGTAGATATTATGTGCAACGAGCAGGATCAGACTGGAAGTGAAGACGAAATGTTGGAAATGCGTGTAGACTACCCAAGTGATGAGCAGTCCAGTGGAGTTGAAAGTGCAGATGAGATGAACAATGACAATGCATCACAGGGAAAAGAATTTGAAAACAAGTACCATAAAATATCTCTTGTTAACTTCCTGAGAAAACCTGTTCACACTGGGAAAGATTTGTCTTCAGCTGAAGGAACAAGCAGAAATTCTTTTGATTTGGAATCTTGTAATACCAATGACTGTTCTACTGTTGACATGAAAATGTTAACAATGACCAGTACTCCAGCAAAAAAGAGTTGCTTAACAGATTTCATTGCTTATCCATCTTTGAAAACTGTTACAAATCAGGACTCGTTTTGTCTCTTTCAAACATCACACCATAGTAACAGTAATGAACAATTGTTGACTGTAGTTGAAACAGTGGGCAGTGGCTCACCTGACTTATTAATGAATCAAGGTTCCGATAATTTAAATTTCAATAATAATGAAGAGGCTGAAATGTCAAAACATATTTCAAAGGAAAGTGTGTCTCTGAATAATGAAGATCATTCTTTTGGAAAGTCAGATGGAGATGTTTCATCATCTGTGGAAGAGTCATTCCAAGATAGAGATTTTCACCTTGTATTATCACAATCTGCAGACAGTGTATGCTTCCGTTCACCACTTGGACGTTCTGAAAACAATAATAATTATGGAGATAATATTTGCCAGAACAATGCTCTGTGTGAAACATTTGAAAGAAATGCTGAAAGTAATGTCAAAATCAGTTATGGTATTCCAGCTCCTGAAATTGCCGGTAAAAATACTAAAAGTTCTGAAACTGATGTTATTCAAAGAGATGAAGGTATTTGTTGTGAAGTTGCATCAACTGAAGTGGCTGATACAAATACTGAACATTCTGAAACTGGTGATATTCAAAGTAATTCAGACATCAATCATAACAGTACATCTGCTGTAGTGGTTGATCCGATTTCTAAAATTGCTGCTACTCATAAATATCTACAGGTTTGCTCTGAGGTGGATCCTGCTGAAATTGCCGATCAAGCTATCATAAATTCTGATACTGGTGTAGCTGAAAACATTGACACTGCTGGTGAAAAGCAGAAAGAAACCACATTGACAGATGACGAAGAAGCAACTGATTGCAGTCTCATCATCCATGCCAAGGAGAAAGGTGAATCTCCCATCCATGGAGATGAAGCAGATGAAGAGATACAGAGTATAAAAAGCTTTGAAGATGAAGCAACTGCTAGTGACAGCTTCGTGGAAACTGATGACAAAAACTATGATCTTGGTAATGACACTACTCCAGAAATTTGTTTAGTGTTATCAGATGATGATGAGGAAGATGAGGAATCTGTTACTATGAGTGGAGTGGAGAGACTTCCTGACAGTCAACAAGATGGTGAAGATTCTGTTGTTATGAGTGGAGTGGAGAGACTTCCTGACAGTCAACAAGATGGTGAAGATTCTGTTGTTATGAGTGGAGTTGAGAGACTTGCAGACAGTGATAACTGCGGTCAAGATTTAGTTACAGAAGATGGACTTCCTGACATTGACAATTGTGGTGAAGATTCTGTTACAGGAGAAGGACTTCCTATTGCTGAAAATTGCAGTGAAGATTCTGTTACTATGAGAGGAGTGGAGAGACTTCCTAACACTGAGAATTGTGGTGAAGATTCTGTTACTATGAGCATAGTGAAACAAAGGTCCAATATTGAACAGGAGGCACCTTTTGTTACAAGTAGATTGGAGCAGCCTCCTAACAGAGAAAATGCTGGTGAAGATTTTGTAACTGGGAATGAAGATCAACAGCTTCTTGATCAGCAGATTCATGACCGATCAAATGAAATTTCGGTTCGGGTAGATGGAGAGATACGAGGTGTGGAATACACCTTCCAAGGAGAAGAGAACGTTACTGCTTGTGAGAGCGGAAAACAAATTCCTGAGAACAAGCATTGTCAGTACATCAGTGATAGTCCATCAGAAGTCTGCTTGTCTTCTGATGATGATGGTAACACGAATTCTTCTTCTGCCATGGTAATTGAAGATAAAAAGAAGAGCAGTGATTGTCATTACAGTTATTCACATATAACCACATCTGCTACAAAATGTTCCAGTAGGCATTCACCGAATTTTTCCAGTAATGATCCAAAAATGGACAGAGTTGATGAAGCAGATAGGGAAAAATCTTTAAACAGAGAATTGGATAAATTGAAGCCACTGGAACCTAAAATAGACATTGGAAATGAGGACATCATAAAACATTCAGAGGATAAACTATGTGTTCCTTCACTTGATGAAGTTTCTAAGAGTGTCACTGATGAAGCTGGCAAGGACAATTCACTAAATTTGAGTGTTGTACAAAAGGTACAGCACACTGCAGCACAGACTGTAGACTCTGAAAATCTGCACAGGGTGCATGTGAACCGTTCAAAGAAGAAATACAAAATGAAGAAAGTTCTTTCAAATTTCTTTAAGTTGAGAAAGAAATACTATGACACTTTGTCTGCAGTAGATCCATCTGCTGTCAAGAAACAAAATACCAAGCTCTATCTCGAAAGATTTTTTCAAGATAATCCTGTGAAGGAAGATAAATCCAAACCAACATCTAAAACATTAGATCAGACTAAGTCAGCACCTGCAAAGGTAGCTGTTTCAGATCCTCAAGCAAACACTGTTGTCACCAAATTGAAGGGAACTTTGAATAGTCTTTCAGCGACTAATGCAGTTGAAGTGCCGTCAACATCAGGACTCTCTAGTACTGTTTTCCCATCTGATTCTATGTCTGGTCTCAAAGGTAAATTGTCCAAAGGAAACCCCAGTGTCAAGAGTTCTGCAGAATTAAGACATGATGAGCACAGTACACACAGCTGCATGTCCCCATGTGTTATCGAATCTGACAGTGAGAATTCAGAAATATATTGCCCTCATCTCCCATCTCAAGAACCTGGTGTAGAAAGTGGTTATAAAATGCACTCCGGTACAGCTGGCGATCAACTGCAGCACACAGCAGGAGATATGATACATAGTTATAATGACACCAGTAGTGGACCAAGTACCATGGCTTCCCTTAACTGTGAAAGTATAAGTTCATGTAATAGTTATGATTCTGATGCCACACGCTGTGGACCCATTACTGCCGATAAGAATAAGGTACAGAATGGTTCGCAGGATGATTCCACATCAGAAGGAATTAACTCCCTCAGTTCAGATCCTTCATGCAACACAGAAACGATGTTGGCAATAGAAGAGGAATATTATAAAATGGCATCAACACTTGTCGCGGTTTTGGAAGAGGGTCCAAAAGCTATACGTGAAACAGCAAAAAACCTAAAAAGTAAAGAAACTGACGTGGTACTGAAAGGGAATGCTGCATCACAAGTTGTTGATGATGGTAACGGTTCTATGACCGACTGGTCCATCCACAGTGCTTCCATCGAAATTGATATTGCACAGTCAGCTGAAATGTCTGAAGTAAATGACATGCCAAATGAAAACAAAACCAATTTTCTTGAGAATGAAAGATCCATGACTGATAACCTCCCTGAGAAACAACAGACATGTGAGAATGTTTTGAAGACACATTCTGGTGGTATTCCAATGGTCCAGTATGCTTCTGTAACGGGGTCAAGTCAAACAGTTACTCATTCTTCAAGTACAGACATTGGACATGCTGAAAATATCCATACTGGAGTAACGATGATGAAAAGTTTTTCTGATGATGCAAAGCGTGGAGTGAATGCTGAAGTTGATGGTTCTGAAATTGCATCTGCTCTCTCTGAAGGCAACAATATAGAAAATGCATTTCCAGCAGATCAATTGATCATGGACAGCCATTCAGCTGTTGCTGAGTCTCCTCACGCTGAAGACAGCACCACTGAAAATACACATCCAGCAAATGGGTTGATTTTGGACAACCATTCAGCAGTTGAGGAAACGGTACCAGATATTGAGGAAGATGCACACCATCAGCAGAAACTGGAACAAGATGGGTTCTACTCAGTGAGCAACCAAAACCCTGTTGGGATAAAATTAGAGGTTGTTGCCGAAGATGTGTGTTCCCATGGAAATAATGTTGCAGCTGCTGACAAAGTTATCATTATAGATTCAGACTCGGAAGAAGAATACATTTGTACGGAATCGAGAACTGCAAAACAAAAGTGTTTGGACACTAACAGACCACAAAACATTTTGAAGTCTAAGATTGATAAAAGTCTTCCATTAGCTCTGTCTCCAGAATTAAATAGAGATAACATTGTAATGAAAGACAGACAGAAGAAAGAATCAACATGTGAAAAATCATTTGATAAGAAAAAGGAAAAGAGTTATGCAAAGAAGAAGAAAAGTCCGCAAAAGTGTAGAAAAGATGGATTATCAGATTCTAGTATAAGAATGGATAGAAAGTCTGACTCTAGAAAATCATCTAAGCAGTGTCCAGATTCAGAGCTTGAGAGCACTCTATCATCAAGTCAGCAAAAGAGAATTGGATCATTTGGCAAGAAGGACTCACCTGGCTTATTGAACAAAAAAGTTGCAGGACACCGTCTCTCAATTTCAAATGTTGAACTGAATAACAAACCAAAATCACAATCATCGCCAGAAATTATTTGTTCTACTTCAGATAGTGAGGGATCTTTGAATCCTTTAGAAACAGCTTATCCTAATGCAGACAGTGAAGGAACTTTGACTCCTTTGCCTTTGGGCACCAGTATTGAGATAAGCAAGTCCATTTCACGTGACTCAGTTGATGATTCTTTTGACAGTTCTTCAGAGCTACCAGAGCTAGCCTACTTCATGGGCTCACAAAGTAAGAAAGTGACAGATGAAGAAACACACTTGGCAGATAAGAATGTTTCGGTAGGTGAATTACTTGACCCTAGTTCATCTCACAATTCAACAGATTCTTCAGGAATGATAGATTCTGTCAATAAAGACTGTGATGCATCTTGCACAAGTTCGTCTAAAGCAGATGCTGATGATATTTGCAAGGTTCAGAGTGTGGAAGACAAACCTACTAATACAACAGACAAACACAATAATACAAGAGATAACGTGATTAACACAAGAGCCTTACTTACTGAGCAAATTCATTTACCAGGTTCACCATCTGAAACACTGCCCACAATAATTTGTTCGCCAAGACGAAGAGCTGAGGCTTCAAGTTGGCGTCTTAGTTTGTCGTATAAGAAAAAAACTATAAAATTAATAACCACTTCATCTTGTAGTAGCACCCAAGGCAAAGAAGACTTGGATGTTTCATTAAGAAAGCAGCAAGATGTGCAAGAAGATCCCGAAGACAGATTAAGCATTCAGGATTGTTCTGGTAAAGTGGAGGAAGGTGGTTCATCAGACCTGTCTACCAGCTCACCCTCGGAGTGTCCAAATGTTACAGAGATATGCAAAGATAATTCTTCAAATGACTTGGCCCAAACAGAAAGTTCAAGTGGAATTGTTGCCAATGTAGAAGTTAGCCATGTTGCTAGCTGGTCAGAAGCCAGTGACAGCAGTGACGTTAATGTGTGTTCTTTAGGCAGTGACATTAGTGTGCATACACTAAGCAGTGGTTATGATAGTGATGGCTGGAAGAAAGAAGCCTCGGCAATAGAAGATCACTCCCATTCAAAAAGTGGTAAAAGTGCTTCACCTTCCAAACACAAGTTGGTGAAACATTCAGAGACATCACTCACAGTTTCCTGTCAGGAACCGAAGGGTGTTTCTGACACTTTGTGTTCAGGTGAAAAGTCTGCGGAGAACAGATTCACGAACACACATCCATCAGGCAGTGATGATGATGATTATGTTGAGGATGATGGTTTACTGTGTCCATCTGGATTGCATAGTCGTCAGTCTGACCGCAGAAGTTCTCTGGATAGCAATTCATCTTCTGCAAGCACTTCCCTGTTACCCAGTGACATGAACACATCAGCTATTCAATCATCCTCATCTGAAGTCATGGTGAAGTCCTCTTCAACTACACAACCATCCTCATCTGAAGTCATGGGTAGGTCCACTTCAGCTTCGCCTGCTCTTGTCAGTCCAGTGCTTGGTGATCCTGGTGAATCAACTCATGTTCGCCGTCCGTCTGTAGCAGAGTTCTCTGATGAGTCATCTGATCACGGCAGTCATGTGGACGTCGGTCAAATAATCACATCCTTGGAGAAATCTGAAGAAGCTGTGATTTCTAAATCAGGTATGTGTACATTCATCTCTAAATCAGAATGGTTTGCCATATGTAGAAAAATATAGATGAACTACATATATTTTTAGAGTATATTCAAACATTTTTGGCTTAGACTACTCAGAAATGCATGTTATGGATTGGAAAATTATTTAAAAGATCTATCTGTATTTTAGATGGTAAAATTATCAAATTACTCTCAAGACTGCAAAGTTGGTTTTTTGTGAACTTGACCTTGGTTAACATTAGCATTTATAAACAGTGTGAGACAGTAATTAGCATTAGCTTTTCATACAAAAAAACAAATACATGTTTTACCAACCTTCATGGCATAGTGGTTACATGTTTGGTTTTGCACACAGAAAGTTGGTTCAGACGTTATCTGTTCAAATGTTGAATGTAACCTGCTGGATACAGCAGGTGAGATATCTCACCCGGTGTCACACCAGTCAACACACTGCAAGGTTCAAGCTAGGCTAGAAAAACTGGGAGAAGTGATGTCTTCCGCTAGACACATTAGGAAGAAGTGACGTCTTCCTCTAGACACATTAGGAAGAAGTGATGTCTTCCTCTAGACACATTAGGAAGAAGTGATGTCTTCCTCCAGACACATTAGGAAGAAGTGACATCTTCCTCTAGACACATTAGGAAGAAGTGACGTCTTCTTCTAGACACATTAGGAAGAAGTGACGTCTTCCACTAGACACATTAGGGAGAAGTGATGAACATCAGGGAGAAGTGAGGTTTGATGAAGGAGAAATGGGAACGAGTTCAACATGTATCAAAGGCCCAAACCCTAACCATTGAAATTGGGGTTGGGTGGGGTAGGGTAACGGGTCGAACTCATGCTGAGAAATGAATTCGTTGGGCGACCGTCGAGTTTACTGTCTGTTTTTTTGTGATATAAGTTTCAAGGCAATTGATGGAACATCCAAAGTAATCTGAATGACACAACCATAATACAATTTATTATATCCATCTTACATCGCCACAAAGAGGAGTGCCAGTCCAAGACTAGTTTACTAAAGCATGCGCAATTCTACCTTTATTTTGTAAAGAAACATGTTTGTTTAGACTGGATTTCATTTTTAGTTGTTTTGTTTTTAATATTTGAGTTGGTATTGGTTTAAAACATAATGACATGTTTTTATATGAAGTTTTGCTTAAAACCCCCAGTTTTGCTTGATTCATTATGAAGTTAAATGTCAATCCATCGGTTTTCTTTAACGCAAATGGTCATTATTTAACAAAAACACTCTGGTTTTAACTTTAGCTGTACAGTTAAATTCCAGTGTGATAATTGGAGGCCTAGTTGAATTTGAAAAGTGCCAGTAAGAATTTTCTTTAACTGGCCCTGCTGGCGACCTTGGGTTTCATGTTTATTTTCATCCCTTTCACTTGAACAACGACAACCAAGCAGTTGTCACAAACAAAATTTTAAACATCTATAGTCCTTCCCATAGGGAATGTGTGTTTTTTTATACTATGAAATTTACTACAAGTTATTTATTTTGAGCCAATTGTTTTTTAAATTGTACACAAAAATAGTATTTTTGTTTTTATTTCCAAAACGCTTTAACTTTTCTTTTTACATCAAAGAAAACTGAAAATATTTATAAAAAGCATGTTGGTAGGAAGATGGGATGGACATTACATGTATGCATCGATATTCAGTTTGTAATAAAACAGAGTCTTTAACCAAATATTTGATGCAGATGCTATAAGTGGTAAAAGTATTTAATAAAAGTTTTTTTCTGATGATTGTTTACACTTGTGACCCACTACCTCTAGTCTTGTACATGAGTACTTCTATTTATGTAAGTTTGTAATCTTTATTGCACATGTAATTATGTACAGTCATTTACTATGTCCAAATCAATTAAAAATATATATGCAGCCCTTGAAATTCGCGGCGGCAATTGGCAATGCAGTCGCAAAAGCTATCGCAAACTTGATTTGCGACAGCATTTCATTGCCGTCGCAAATCTATGAGTGGTGAAAAGTCTGTAGACATTTCTCTCTGAACAGAGAGAAGCATAAATTTATTATTGTGTGTAGCTTAGTTTCCTTAATTAAATATAAATTGATTTATTCCAGTATAGAAGCTTACGAAAGTAAAGTTGAGATGTTACGTTTTAGTATATTATTACAGCAGTGGATCATAATTTTATGAATAATTTTGACAGCATTAATATTTTCTTTAAAATTACCGTCGTAATACCGTAGCAAAATTGATTGGCAACAGCACTTAACTGCCGTAGCAAACTTGTCTGAATTTCAAGGGCTGTATACTGTATTTGACCGGAAATAAGCCCATGTCTTTGAATAAGCTCACCTCCGTTTTGATAGCATTTAAGAAAATAGGCCCTCATTCGTAAATAAGCCCTTACGGAAATAACCTATAGATTTCACTTATAAGTGAAGTATAAGTCGTTAATATTTTCC
>JAECMU010294899.1:0-17810 GCA_016106625.1 Dracogyra subfuscus
CCCAATAGATTTTCAGGATTTGCCACTGGGCATGTGTGTAATACAATTTTTAATGAAATTGCTTTGTATTGATTTTGATAAATTATGTTGTGATTATTCATTCTGCTATATTCAGGTTTTAAGCTCAACCCAAAACAATTGTGTTTAGTTTAATATTAACATTTCGTGTTTAACTCCATTTCTCACAAAGTCCGAGATCAATGAAACTTCATTTATAGTTATAGCTATGAAGATTCATCTCGATGCATGTTTTTGAAAATTAAAATTTATTAAATTAAAATTTTAATTGAATTTGTTTAATTCATTGTTCTTTCTCAATTTGTTTATTAAGTTTTTTGTTTTTAGATGACCATCAATGGATACAATATCAGTAGCTATGGTAAGCTACACATTTAATTCCACGGAATTGTTGTTTTCAGAGTTGGTAATTTTACCGTGGGTATTGGTGAGAACCGAATCAGCGTGGTAGTGGTTGACATGAGCTACGCGGAGCCGTGGGTGCTGAACACGTACACACTGGTGATACAGAGACTTGCTCCGGACTACCAGCTCACCTCGCTGCTGCCAGGACTTCCACATCAAGTCTGCAGTCTCAAACAGGTGAGGCACTGTGATGGAACAAAATTAAGTGTTTGTTTTGTTTAACAACATCACTAGAGCACATTGAGTTTTTTTAATCATCGGCTTTTGGATGTCAAATATTTGGTAATTTTGATATATAGTGTTAGAAGAGGCAGCCTGCTATATTTTTCCATTAGTAGCAAGGGATCTTTTATATGCACTTTCCCCACAGACAGGATAGCACATGCCACGGCCTTTGATATACTAGTGATGGTGCACTAGCTGGAGCGAGAAATAGCCCACTGATGGGGATCGATTCCAAACCGACCATGCATGAAGTGAGAACTTTACCACAAGGCTTGTGACTAGATATTGCATATAGGTTTTTTAAAAATATCACAGTGCATCATAAAATAACACAATAATAATGCAATTTAATTCTCAAATGAATATTGTGCAAAAGTTTTTAAAAATCCTCTTGTTGGTAATATTAATTTAGACTCTCTCGGTGGGCAATTTTTTTATTTTTTTTTTGTGGGGGGTGGGGTGTGTGTGATTTTCTATAAAAATGTTAATGAGTCACCGTTTTTCTAGGGATGGTCGGATAATCGAAACCACAGCTATTATTTTGTTTGGCCTAATTATAAAATTGTACTATTTACCAAATTTGAATTTTGAGTGAAATTATAGTAAGATATGTTATATTTAATGTGTAAGAAGCCAAAACAAGGGTGCAAAAAGTGACTTTGTCAACCTTAAGTCATGGGACACATGGTTGGGATGGGAGGAGGGACAGACAATGGGTGCACCAAAGGCAGGCCTATATTAGTCTTACAGCTGATGATTTAACCATTATGCCACTGAGGAACACTGAAATATCTTATATTGATAAATAAAACTATGATATGGTGCTTTCAACCATCTGATGTTTGATTTTCTATAGGACTGTGCCCTGCGGTTTGCACCGCGAGAGTCGTGTGGCCTGCAGGTTGTTGGTCCTACCATCAGCTGGTCGAGGTTCCTAGAGAAGTCCTCCTCATTACCACAGTGCCGGGCAGGAGATGAATCAGGTGAGGCTATAGTAATCACTTATTTTTAGTTATATGAGATGGGTTTTTAAAAAGGACACAACAAGTTTCAGTTCCATTATACAGACATGGCAATCTACCAATTTGCACAGAAATTCATGAATTCAAATATTTTGAAGTCATCTGAAAACATCCGAGTTATCCGGGTTCATCTTGTGATGAGTTGTAAAGACACTTGACAGTTTCTGTGGGACATTGTCACTGTGATCCTTCCTCACTCTGAACCTGCCCCCAAGATCTTGTGCTAGATACTTCACTTTGAACGAGCCCTCAAGGCCTTGTATTTGATTTCCCAGTGCATTGCCTTGCTTGCCATTGACATGTTTGATTATTAATTTTATTTATTTTACATTATTTTGTAATGTAATCTATTTTATGTTTCAGGCAAGTGGTATGTCCCATGCAAGAGTTGTACAGATACCCACAGTTGCTATTGGCAGCAAGCTATATGGCAACCAGATGGATGTCGGTATCAATGGCTGCCAAGGGGAAAAGTTAAACAGTGTTTTGCTGGCAAAAAGGTATACAAACCATGACATTTCTCTTAAAATTTAATGTCCCAGTTAAATAGAATTTCATTTGAAAGTACTAGAAAGTAGAGATATTCTTTGAAACTTCATAAATAGTGAAATAAATACAACCTAATCCTAAATTTAGTTTCTGGCAAACCCCATGCTTTTAAGAGCTTGAAGTGTAGACATGGTTTTAAGAATGTCTTGCCCACACAAATAAAAAGTAAAGTTTGGAGTCTTGTTTAAAAGTAGAGTGTGGACTTAAGTTTTATCAGGGCTCGAAACTCACCAAAAAATATGGTTGCCCAAAAAATAATAATGAATGTTGGCAACTTAGGTAAGAGAACCATGAGCAAGATTTTAATGTGGAATACAAATATTAATAGTGGCTTATATGTTATAGCTCTAAAGAAGATTGCCCGCATAATAATATTTGGGTGATTGATGGCATTATTTTTTCGCCCAAATGGGACATTAATTGTTGTGGATTGAAAACATAAACTGTGGCAAATCCAGAAAATCCATTTGGCATGTGACCACAAACATTTCCAAAGGGCTTCCTCGGATTCTCCAATATAAATTTTATAAAGAGCAAACTTTAAGGGATGGGGTGAGGGCCAGGCCCTTGGGGCCTCCTTGGATCTGCCACTGATAAAGAAACGTATGTAATGACATTTTAATAAATTTTTCAAACAAATGACATAGGTTTATTTGAAGAAAAAAACATGTATAATGTAGCTAATGTAGCCATAATAATCTAAAATTAACTCCTCTCATACAAATCTGGCCATGATCTGTAGTAAAATACTCTACAACTTGTATTATTATTTTCATTTGAAGTACATATATACAGTATATATTTTCTTTTTTCTTTTAAGGTTTTATTTATTGGTGATTCCACCAACCGCGGGATCCTGCACTACATCATGGAGCAGGTGAATGGGTCGTTACATGAGTGGGACAAGACGCACCACCTGCGTGTGTACTCCATGCTTAACCAGAACCATACCGCCTTCAGCTTTGCATATTACCCACAGTTCTGGTTACCTGCAGAGCACAGGCCAGTCCTCGACAAAGCTTTATACCAGCTGATCAAGAAGTAAGAATATATTTAAAGTACAGTCAAACTTTAGACATATTGGTCTTTATTCCTTCAGTCTGTTTCAACATAGAGCAAATTGAATTCAGATTTCATTTCAATTTATTTTCATGCTTACGGTATATCCAATTAAGCTTCAAGCATACTGTCCTGGGCACACACTTCAGCTATTTGTGCTGTCTGTTCAGGACAGTGGGTTAATTGTTAGTTTGTTGGTGGGTTGTGAGAGAGAAGAGGGTGTAGTGGCCTTACACCTACCCATTTAGTCGTTAAAACTTGCTCTTGGTGGGAGCCGATACTGGGCTGAGAACCCAGTACCTACCAGCCTTATATTTGATGGTTTAATCACAACACCACAAGTAAGTTCCAAGTCGCTTTTTCTCTTATTCCTTACATAACCTAGTTTATTTATTTCATTTTACCATAGTGTGACACCCAATAGCCGATGTATTTTTCGTGCTGGGGTGTCGTTAAAAATTCATTCATTCATTCATTCATTCATTCATTCATTATTTGAATGTGATCATTATGATAAAGGAAAGTTAATTAAGTGTTTTTTTGTAGTTTTTTTATAATATTTGACAAAACCTTTATAACAAGATGAGGCATCACAGGTATAAAGTGATGTAAATTCACATGTGAAAATTATGTATCAAAAGGAAGTATTTAAACATCCAAATTCACTGGATAATAATTGTTTATAAACCAATCATAAATTGTAAGAAGGGTATATTTTTTAGACATCAGCTCTTTAATGGTCTAGAATTGTTTTAAACACCTTTTCTGTTTGTCTTCAGGAACAAACCGCTGCAGAACAACAGTAATACAGTGCTAGTTGTAGGTGGTGTGCACTGGCTAGCTAAACACCACATTGACGTGGTTCTCAAGGCTCTTAATAGGCAAGTAGATTTCAGATTATTTTCAGCTATTGCTTGTTGGGATGTTTTTCTGTCTGTTTGTCCAGAACTGAGGTTAATGAATAGTTGACAGTGACAAAGATTGTGATTTTTATACCATATAAATCTAATGTTGCCGGCATGATATTCTTTTTATATATACCAGTAGATTCTTAACTCCTTATTATATTGGTGTAGGTTTTAAAACCATTATGTTATTTGTCTTTGAATTTATGATATTCAGTGACCAATCAGTGACTTTCAAAATGGCAGCCAATAGAGGAAGTTCTCTTGGGTGTCCTATTTTTTATGTCATAGAACATTTGTTGCAATTTGGTACAAAAGCCAACTCTGGGTCTACAGAAAATTTCGTTAAATTATCTACTAAACTTAAAAAATTATAGAAACTTAGTTATTTCATGAAATTATTTTGCCAAATTATTAAAATGAAATTCCCCAGTTTTTTAAGTTTGCAGTTAGCGTATATAGTGAGTGCCAGACCTAGCCCTACGTTTCCAGTGGCAAGGGGTATCTTCTCTTATACTTTAGACAGTGTTGAAATATTCATTTGTTAGACACCAAATGTTTAAAATGTGCTGATATGTCTTTACTCAAACATTCCTTTCCATTTCAGTCTTTTGATCATTGGCTTTGTTCAGTAATTGCCATTTCAAAATACTGTGATAATTTACCATCGTAAATATAATTCTACCATGATAACTTCCCATGGTAAATATTCTATACTTGTATGGTAATTTAAAAAAAAAATATTTTTCAGGGAGGGTTTAACTGGAATCCGTCTGGTGGTGAAAGGTTTAGGTTCTGGCTTCCATCAGCCTGTCAGTGGAGTCCATTGTCTGTCCAAGGTAAGTAATGTAACATGAGACATTGTTAACAGTAAAGATATCAAGATGGGAGATGGTGTTCACCTGGAAACCGAACTGAAAACTATGTTTAATATAATAACTTCACTTAATAAAAGCTGATGGGGATTTTATGGGTTTGAAAACCATACTATTTATGCCATTATAAACTAGTTTTAGTTGAGTTTTAAGGGCTTAATAGCTCATAATATTTGATACCACCATAAATACTTTCAGTGATTAAAATTAGTTTTGTTTAATGACACCACTAGAGTACATTAATTTATTAATCATCGGCTATTAGTTGTCAAACATAGAGAGGAATCCTGCTACATTTTTTCATTAGTAGCAAGGGATCTTTTTATATGCACAGATAGGATAACACATACCACGGCCTTTGATATACCTTTCATGGTGCACTGGATGGAACAAGAAATAGTCCAATGGGCCCACCATCGGGGATCGATCCTAGACTTACTGTGCATCAGGTGTTCGCTTAACCACTGGGTTATGTCCCGCCCTTTTTCAGTGATGGATTTAAGGCATAAAAACATAATTATTTAATGCCTTTATAAAACTTAGTTAAAATATGAAAGGTTTGAATGCATCTGAGGCATTTATACATATAGTCGAGTGTTATTATCACACGAGTCCAGATATACTGAGGTGAAGGAATTGTCCCATAGCATACACAGCATTCACAAACAGTTCACCATTAACTTGATCTGTGTGGTTTGGTCTCTTCAGCATTGAAATAACAATGTTTGACTATAATAAACATTGACCATATGTTTTTTCGTTGAATACTTGGTATCATTCAATCCATGTTAGTTGAGTTTTTTAACAAACAAAACTAGAAATAAACATTCTTAATATTTAACTTACTCTTGTAGAAAGATCACCAACGTCTGTTGTCACACAACCTGGCTACCCTGAAATACGCCAAGACCAATGGATTTAGTGTCATTGATACGTACAACATGACCATGGCCAGATACAAAGACTTTCTGCAGGGGAAATGTGCCTGTCATTTCCATAGGGTAAGTGGCTGAAGATGTGTTTATCATTTTTCATTTCCGTAGTGTGAGTGTAATTATGACTAAAGATTTGACAGGATAACACATACCATGTTAATATATAACACAAATATTTTGACTTGAACCCAGTACCTACCAATCTCAAAGTTTTAATATTGATGTAGGGACAGGTAAAGTTTTTTAAGCACGGACCCTGGTCCCAACCAGTATCCTATGAAAGAAATATTTGTGTACACTGTCCTGTTTGCAAGTGTTTCTGTATTTGGAAGGGAAAGAATATAAATTTGTGTGGTACAGGTCATACCTGATGTTTGATGATTTATAGGATCGAATGTCTTAGGCGAATCCCTTTAGCTTTTTTCTGACTCCATGCTTAAAGAGTCTGAGACTTTAACGCCGTGTCAGCACCATATAACAGGCATCGAAATAAGCATTGTATCTGGTAACCCATTTATAGGTTACCACAAAATATAAACTGGTAACCTATAGGTTACTACAACTATATAAACTGTTTTTCGGTACTTCTATGTTTAAATTAAATGTTCTTGCAAACTACTCGGCACACATCTAGTTGATACTGCTAAAACGTGGACGTTCTGAAATTGTATCGGAAACAGGGAAGTCCGGAAGGCATTGCCTGATTTACGTTTGGAAACAAAACTACTGTTCATTGAAATGTTTGTCGAGAACGAAACACCATTCTCTACTTTTCTTACATGTGGTAACCTCCCGGTAACCTGAACGACCGTTCTCTACTTATTTCGATGCCTGATATAAATTGCATCTTTAGAGATTGGGTGTAGACCCTAAACGTTTTCTAAGCATGGGCCCTGGTCCCAACCAGTATCCTATTAAAGAAATATTTTTCTCCCATCCATAGCCATGCAGGACGGACCCATTCGATGATGTCTGCTCATACACAGCCCTTGGTTTTTGAAAATTGTAGGCGAGTAGAAAATCGCACACCTCAATATGCTAAGGCGTGTGAAAAATGACTCGAGAAAATAAATAAAATAGGCAGTGTAGCTCCAATTGGATTTTGACTGGTACCCATCTATTTTATATGCGCCGTTTGTTGAGTGTAAAGTGCACTGTTTTTCACACTCGGATTGAAATTACGAGCGTAATGGCACCCGCGCACCTTAAAAAGCAAGGTCTGCATACAGAATAAATCTGTCTTATATAGGCTATGATGTCATTGAATTTAACATGGGGAGTATTACAGGGTTGGTAATACATGACGTCGTATCAATGAGAGTTGGTTAGTTTTATATCAATATTTTGTTATTAAAAATTTCATTGTAAAAGCTATCTTGTTAATTTGTAGTGTTAAATATTATTTAACACATGTAATGGTTTATTTATCGAATGGATAGGAGAAAAAGACTATCATATGTGGTCATGTGGGATAGAAAAAGTGCACCCTCTGTGGTGGAAAGCCTCGTCCCGGAATAAAATTTCCACCACTGCAGGTGTAATTTTTCTATTTCACATGACCACATATGATGGAGTCTTATTACTGTATATGTTGTCCTATTTGCAGGACAGTACATTTGAAGTTGTTTGAGAAGGACACTAATCCTCACAGAAGCTTTGACTAGTGCTCTGTATATTATATAATACAGCTGATAATTTTCACTAGCTTAGAGGGCTAGTGATTTTTTGAACCTTTAGTATAACTTAAGTTTGCTTTTTCACCCTTTAAACCATTAAGTGCTACAATAACCATACTGTAGACACCAAATAGCCTAAAATGTACATAGGTGTCAATAAAGATGCCTTTTGTTTTCTTTTCCAACAGGTGACAATGACTAAGAAAGAAAATGTTAAGAAATCTGCAGGCTCTAAGAGATTGGTCAAAGCTGTGTCCACTGGATCTGAGGCTGTCTATCACGTAGAAGGGGAGATAAATGCAGCCTACTCTGAGATGATGATTAGTCAGATCTGCAGAGGTTCCTAACAGGACCAGTCAAGTCATCTATATCAAGATGTGTTCTCAAACATCCAACCGAGCTGTGAAAATGAGAGCTGTGAGTGAAAGATTGAATGATAAAGATTCCTGTATCTTTGCATTCAGTAAGAATGATTCTAAGAGAATGTTTGTGTTCTGGAACAACGATACTCTCCATGGAAATGAGAGCTGTGATTGAGAGTAGGAATCACAGAGATTCCTATAGTTTAGATTCAGCAAGAGTTATTCAGTAGGTGTTTGTTCATGGACAACTAAAAACAAACACCCTGTGAAAGCAAGAGCCATGACTTAAAGTTAGAATGATGAAGATAAGCTTGAGATTCATGTAACTGGGAATTAGTTGAAGCAATTCAGTGGCATACACATGTCAACTGTTTTTCATCCCAAGATATCCTGATTGAAATAATTTGGGATTTTTTGAGTTCCATCATTCATGAGATCAAAACAAATTGATAATAATTCCTCATAAATCCTAATATAATAACATGAGTAGAATGTTTGGAAGATGGTGTAATGTGTGTCTTTTTATTTTTTTGACAAGACCGTCATGGGATAGAAAGAAAATCTGTTTAAATCCTAACAGATGAGTAGAATGTTTGGAGAAGGTGCAAATGCCAAGGGCAAGATGTAGACAGTATTTGAGTGTGTAATGAGTGTTCACAAATCTACGTTTGTGCTGTCTTATGGTAACTGACAACTTAAATGGCAGAAGAAGAAAAAGTGACCAAAGGTACCATAAAATATAAGCAGAATACCATTAGTATAATGTACAATGTGTGTTCACAAGTCTGGCTGCATATCTATTTGTGGAGTTCAATAACAACTGGACATACTGTTTGTACTCTTGAATTACAGGAACAGATGTCCAAAAATAATACAGAATTATCAGAACCAGTACGTGTGCAATGAATGTTCATATTTACACATGTATTTGTGCTGACTGAGCAAGAGATCCATACACTTGAACTACAGGTAGTGACTGTCAAAAATAGACTGGTGTGAAACTGATCATACTGGTGTATGTGCAGGGAGTGTTAACATATATTTTTGTAATCAAGATAGTCATGCAAGTAAACTACAGACAATGACTACCCATAGAAAAACCTACTTTCCAAACAAACTACAATAAGTGACTATCTATGGATAGTAGGTTAGCTAGAACCAACAGCCTATGGAAAGCAAACTAAAAGGTCAAACTGTTTGTGGAAAATTACTATAAAAAAACCTGACCCATGTTTGAATATGTGAAATACAAAATCAAGAAGTCTTAGCAATTCCACTTGATGAAAACGCATGTATAGTGCTGTGCTTTTGAACAGGATGGTGTTATATCTTCAAAAAGACCATGATGATGGTTTGAAGTTTTAATACATTTGAAAATTAAGCCATTGGATTCTGTGGATTGGTTTATTGTAGGCTAACAGTATATCATTTTGTGAGGTCCAAGTGTTTTAATCATGATATGTGGTTTTTTATGTGGAGATTTGTTGAGAAAAATATTGAGATTTACCATGACAAGATAGAGGTGTGGATTTGTTTTATCAGTTTTACAAGTGCTGATAACCATTTGAATGATTTGTTGTAAACATGTAAAATGTAATATTGATACTGATGATGGTTTTTAAAAAATTCAGAATTTTACAGCATCTGAAGATTGTGGAAACAACTTTTTGTATACAAACTATAAACCAGTGTTGTGAATGTAGAAATATTTTGTAACACCGTTGATAAAACACTATTTTCATGTGTATACACAAATTATCATAAACCAGCGTTAATGTAAGTAAGATTGAAATATTTTGTTGTACACAAACGATAGGTCATTGATGTGATTAACATGACCACTTGCAAACAGTTATCAAGAAATATAAATGAGCTTATTTATGTTACTGGCCTTTAAACAGAGGAGGATTTACACCACTAGTCTTTCAGTGTTATAGAGGAGCAAATTAAGTGCTAAACATATAGGGCTGAATTTCCAAAGCCTGTTTTATGTCTTATATACGTATAACGACATATACTTAAATGCTTAATCACCTGTGTTTAAGAAAAACACGTTTTGTAAATTCAGCCCATTCATTCTTTATTCATATATGTTACGTACAGTAGTTTATTATGCTTTTTGTAAGTAATTAAACAATCTTTTTTTTGTTTTGGTAATGATTGTTTTTGGCTTACAGTGCCAATTTAAAAAAATCTTAACTATTTTCATTAAAGGGACATACCCTATTTTCAACCCATGAAAATTAATACTAAGTTCAGTTAATCTACAAACCTGAACAGTTAAGTGAAACACGAGTCTGTGACTTTGAAATGGTGAAGTACTCTCTAAAAATAGACTAAAACTACTCTTACTTCTTTCTAAAAATATGCAAAACGCATATTGTGATATTAAAAACACCAGGATGACCAAAAACACTTTGAATGTATGGAAATGGATAATCTAAACAATAAAATTCAAGTAAAGTAGGATTTCATTTATCATATACGACTCTAATAGTAAAAGATATGCCTTTGTGTTTAGAAACTAGGGTATTGTCCCTTTAAAAGTGGACAATTGGATCATGGAGCTGTTCTCGATCATCATACTGTTTGTTCAGTTTGTTTTGGATAGTTTTCAGTCACTAACAATGAAGACTATGTTTTGTTATAAATATATTTTTTTATGTCAAACAATTTGTGCATGAATGTACGATCTATAAAACCTTGTGTTGACAATGACTGCTATTTGGTAAGAATTAGATGTTATGCAATAGAGTAATAATATACTAGCTTTTAGGTAGGGTTCATATTGTAATTTATATGCAGAGCTTCTAGATTATAGTAGCCCCACTCCAATGCCTAGTGATATTTAATGTTGGGCAAGTAAATAACTACTATTGCCATGCCCGACGGCTAGTGAAACTTTGTTGTCAGATGTTGCAGTTGTCTATTTTGTAAATATGAATATCCTGCCCTCACCCCAACCTCCAGTGGTAATGTTTTTAAGCTCTATCTCCATCTTTATTACTATTATTTAATAAAACTGTATTAACTTAAAGTAATGTCAGGCTAGTGAATTTTTAATCACGGCTAGTACATTTTTCAAATCAATGATCCCATAGTTAGTGGATTTCATAAAAATTCTAGAGACCCTAACTTGAAATATATTTGTAGCCTGATAGTAACTAATTTCTAGCCCAATATTGAAGAGTAACCAATTGTTAGTTAAATACTATTTTAAGATAGTTAAGCCAGTCTGTACAAAATTCAACAACTAAGCATCTCCTCAATGTTTACTCAGTTTGAGATACTTAGCTAATAATTATATTTTTTTGATCAATATGCCTTTCCTATCTGGTGGTCAAGATGTTAAACTATTAGAGGTTTTATTATTACATCGGAGAACTGATATGCTGAGAAATTTTCCATTCTCACAGTCATATACCATGAGTATAAACTCGTGTTTTGAAGCATGCAGGATTGGGATGGGGAAACAACTGCTGCATGGATGGCGACAAAACCGTCAAAAATGCATTAAAAAGATGATGGCAGATCTGTTGGTCAAGCTGGCATTAGAATACTAAATATCTAAGCATAGTTCAGATAAAAAAAAACACTAATCGAGTTGAACCTCAATCCTCACCATGCTGAAGGGGGATGGGGTGGACATTTAAAATATTACTGTATGGATAAATTCACATGCTAAGGGGTGCTAAAAATTACCTGCGTATATGGAAGCTAGGTTCCTGAAAAGGTCATGTTGGTTTTCACTGAAATTGTTATGGTTCACAAGCATGTGTCTGAAATGGCCATTATTAGCCAGTACTACCAGTATAAGATTTTAATTTTCAAATGTGCGAAAACATTTGCTCAATAAGGTTTAGATTTTGTCGGTATTTTGTGCTTACAAATGTATAAATGTAACAGAAAAATATCAACCTCCACTAAGGGGATTCGAACCATGAATTCTCAGTGTGAGAGTCCAGCGCTTTACCAACTGAGCTAATAGGGAAATTAGCTACTGTTAGGTGGAGCACTTTATACCAACACTACTACATATATATAGTGGACAAATAGCATTCTTAGTGTCACAGAATAGAGACCATATCTTACATGATTAACTAGGTATTGTCTATGTATTAAACACAAGATGTTTGATTATGTTTTGTTCCTTATCAGAAATCTGTGGTAACAAAGTTAATGGAAACAAGCCAAAGTTTATAAACCAATACTATAAGTTTGCCTTTTTCTTCTTTTTGTTCTAAAACATACAGAAGAAAGCTTTGATTCAATGTTCTTTGTTGTATCATGAAATATTTGTTTCATTCATTTTTTTAAATCATACAGATATTTATTTTGTCATTTGAAATATTTTATCTGTACAGAACATTTCACTCATTGCATTTTATTTATTTGTGCCTGTATGTGCCACATATTTTAACTTTGAATTATAATTTTATATGATGATAAATGTTTTATGTAATATCATTTCTGCCATCATATGACAAAATGTATTAATTCCATTTGTTTTAAACCAGATATTATAATTGTTTTATTTACTATTCTGTACACCAGAATCATTTTAATAAATTATTGCAAATTAAAGTTACTAACCGAATCATCATAAAGCCAGTGACCAACTCAATTTACCAGGAACAAATAACGTACTCACTTCAAATAGTCATTAGTCTTTTTATTGAAATAGCTATTATTTAATCTGGCATATCTAACTTTACTGTTTTTCTCAAAATGAGTAAAATGAGTTACACATTTTGTCATTGGACGCTTATTGTTATACATTTCATTTCTCATCAGGTTGAGTTTAGAATTAGGTTACAAAAATACATTATGTAACATATTTAGAGACCAATAACACAATATTATACTATTTCCATGTAGTTTATTGTGAATTCATCATTCTAATTCATGTGGCTTTTGTGTGAACATAAAACCACAAATTTATAACCCAGTGAAAGTTTACCTAATTATTTTATTTTCAAGGCATAAACATAATTAATTTAACATTAATAATTTATTAACAGATTACAAAATACTTTTTGTTTGATTATAAAGCTTATGAAACATAATTAATTTAACATTAATAATTTATTAACAGATTACAAAATACTTCTTGTTTCATTATAAAGCTTATGAAAAAAAGTCTCAGTTAGTATGATCTACATGTAATATTATAAGTGATAGAACTTGAAGTACAAAAATATTTCTTACAGACCACCGACAGTCGGTCGATCCTAACCATCAACTTCGCAGGAATACTTTTAATATTTTAAAGTTTATTTTTGATATTGTTGAAAACATTTCAAACCTTGTATCGTGATTGATATAAATAATGAGGTCTTTGACCTACGGACTATCACTGTTGAAACATTTCTCAGATTCATAGCACATATCATCCATTACATATTCCTTGCTCAAATGTTGTATTAAAGAATGAAAGGTGCTGAATGTATTGTGTGAGAAGATTTTATACAGATATGTATTTTGTATGAGTAACACATCAATAAATGTATATATTCAGTTGATATGGGTTTTGTTTTCTTTCATAAAAAGTGGGCAGCATAGCCCAGTGGTACAGTGCCCGCCTGATGCACGGTTGGTCTAGGAACGATCCCCGTCAGCTAACCACTGGGGTGTTTCTCGACATAACCATATGTCCGACGCTGATATAACCGTAATTATAATGTGTTGAGTGTGTTGTTAAACAATCTTTCATAAAAGAAATAGGTTGGTTTTCAGTGAAAAAGCTGCCAAGATGGTCTCAAGATTGATCATTCAGTAGACCCTGTTAAGATGGTACCTGATTTAACAATAAAAAGTTTGTTTTGTTAAACAACACAACCAGAGCGCATTGATTTATATATCGTCGTTTACTGAATGTAATTTTTACTCGTCATCAGAGGTACATTTTTCCATTAGCAGCAAGGAATCTTTTTATATACACTTTCACACTGAAAGGAAAGCACATACCAGTCTTTGACTAGTTGTGCACTGGTTGGAATGAGAAAAAACCCATCAGCTGAATGGATCCACTGAGGTGTTTTGATCCTGCAATGCAAGCATCTCGGGCAAATGCTGAACAGACCGATATAAATCCCAACCCCTAACAATGCAAATGATGTAACCCCCAAAGTAGAAAACATTTAAACAAGATGAAATCAAATGTTCACCTTCTGTCCTCTGTAGATGAAGGATGTAGCCAAGGGGTAGAGTACTTGCTGGGTCATAGGATTGGTCATTGATTATTTAAACAAATGTTTTATCCCATTGCCCCCTTTCCTTTTTTACTCCTTTAAATTCCATCTCATTTCTTCCCAATCTGACCACTCCTATCTTTCAAAAAATGTTGGTGTCCACTTCCACATCACATACCAGTCCTTGTTTCTTCAACTGCAACTTGTGCTTGTCTCTTGTGGCTATCCATGCCATTGGTCATCGTTAATGATGTCGATATGATACACTGCAAAACATTTGCTTTGTTTAACATCACCACTAAAAAAAGTAATTTTGTCTGGCAGATACGATCAGACTGTCCTACCACAAACTTCAAACAAGTACAGCTTGGCTATAAAAAACAACAAAACTATATGTTTTAATTTTTACTTTGAGTTTTTATATTATGACATGCATTACAATTTTCCACACTAGATAATACTTTATAATGAAGAACACAAGATGCTATTTTTAATGTAATTTTCAACAGCTAAAAACAAATACATGTAAAAAGATTTGTGACTGGTCATACAGGCTGTTACAAAGCATGCCTGTCATATTTACAAAATAGACATATTTTTTCACTAGCCATCAAGCATGGAAATGGTAGTCATTTACAAGCCCACCATTGAATATCACTAGCCATGGGAGTGGAACTACCATAATTTAGAAGGCCTGACTATTACACTTGTGCCTTGTATCAGTTTCACTAAAGTGTCTCTTCCTTTGAGTGTTTTTACAGAACTTATCACATGGTGAGCTTAGAAAAAGTGGGATAATAGCACTGCGATTATTATTTTATACCTGGTTGGACAAGCTGAAAACATTCCTCTCTATACATGTGTACTTGATTTAAATAAATTGTTTTTAGGTGGTTAACCCTTTGCTCCCTGTAGACTCTTTTGGACCAGACAACCATAACAAAATGGATAATATGGTGAAGAATCCTTTGGGTGAAATGGGTTAAACCAAAATATTGTCTCTGGCTCCTTCTACACGATCGATTCTGGAACATCTCAGACTGATAGACTTTAGTGGTTTGGCCCTTCCGTATGATAGACTTTGGTGGTTTGGACCTAGTTTGGCCCTTCCAAAAGATGGATAGACTGTAGTGGTTTGGCCCTTCCATATGATAGACTTTGGTGGTTTGGGCCTTCCATATGATAGATGGACTTTAGTGGTTTGGCCCTTCCATATGATGGATATACTTTAGTGGTTTGGGCCTTCTATATGATAAATTGACTTTAGTAGTTTGGCCCTTCCATATGATTGATAGACTTTAGTAGTTTGGCCCTTCCATATCATGGATAGACTTTAGTGGTTTGGCCCTTCCATATCATGGATAGACTTTAGTGGTTTGGCCCTTCTATGATGGATAGACTGTAGTAGTTTGGCATGCACTTAGAAAGTATGGTTCTTACTTAGCTTTTATTACATGGAAAAGTACTCATCTGTAAATGGCGGAAACTAAAAACAAATTTTTGAAGTTATGTATTTGAAAGGAACAAATTTGGCTATTAACCGATGCTGGTATTCTGTGGGTTGCTGCATCATCTACAATTGTGGCTGGCCAAAAATAATAATTCATACAGCAGAAAATGTAGCAAAGAATAATTATGTTATTAATAAGAGCAATACTGTGAGAAATTATTTATAAATTCATATATATACTGACAAAGTAGAAAAGTGATTTATCAGATTTGATTAAAAATTCAAATAGTTCAAATACAGATAAGTGTTAACAATAAAAAAAATATATTAAAAAACCTGTTCATCTCTTCATCTAAACACAACAGCAGAACCTCATATCATACACATATATGAACCTGGCACTTTTGGTTGTGTACATTTAATATTAACAGGTTTATTATTGACAGTGTGGAACAAAATGGACTTTTTTGTACCAGATATTTTTGTTTTATAAATATAACAGACTTTTAACCCAGTGCCAGATTACAATAATCAATTTCTGGGTGTTTTTTTAAGTTTAACCCATACATCCATGAGATCTACACACACACAGAGTATTGCAAACCTAACAGTATACTTTCAAAACTTTAAAGTATTAAAGCTTTGATAAAGTCTCACCCATGCTAATGACATGTAGATAAAGTTTAGAAGATTTTGCCAGATTTAGACGGTGTTAATAAGCATGGCTGTTGTATGATTTGTGTTGGTTGTTAAAGCATCCAGTGAATCACAGTTTAACAGTTCTCTTGTTTGTTCACTGCTATCTCTCCTCCGACCCGGGCATCTTGGACTGGGCCAGTCTCTCAATGTCATCAAGACTCAGGCTGGAGAGACCCTTTTCAAAATCCTGAAATAACAACAAAAAGCATTTCCAGTTAAAACAGAAAGTGCAATGAAAGAAGTTAAAACAAGTTAAAGTTTGTTTTGTTTAACAACACCACTAGAGACATTGATGTAAGCATCTGCATGTCAAACACTTGGTCATTTTGACATACAGTCCAAGAGAGGAAACCTGATATAACTCACTATCTTTTAACCATTAGCTGTTTGATGTCAAAAAAGGTCAAACATTTTGATATATGGTCTTAGAGAAAAAAACCTGATATAGCTCCGATTTATTAACCATTTGGCTGTTGGCATGTCAAACAAGGTTATTTATACTCTTACATTTGTTTTCGTTACCAACAAGTTATCTTTTATACACACTTTCCCATACAGGACAGCACATACCACAACCTTTGATATACCAATTGAGGTGAAATGGTATTGACAGGGAAAACCTAACCAGAGAATGGGTCCACTGAGGTGATTCGATCCTAATGACACAAGCACCTCAGGTGAGGGCTGTACTGACTTGAGCTAGATTCTGCCAAGTGGACACAAACAAGAAAAAGAAAGAAACAGAACTTCACATGTTGGGTCAGGTCATTGGGTTTAACATGCACATTCAGAGCAAGCTGTTGTAGCGCACGCCTGTTGTGGGTGCAAGTGCTTGCGAAGCAAGCTCTTCCGTCCCAGACAGAAAGTTGGGTGGGGGAGGGGGGGGGGAGAGGGGACCACCTGCACTGGCAAGTGCAAGGGAGCACCAGCAGTCCGACGGAAATTTTGAATGGAGCATTAATAAGTCAAAGAGAAAAAGGTGCGTAGTTTGATTTGAGGAAATTTTGGCGCAAATTTTGAACGGTCAATCTAAAT
Organism: Dracogyra subfuscus; assembly: GCA_016106625.1. Classification (NCBI taxonomy): domain Eukaryota; kingdom Metazoa; phylum Mollusca; class Gastropoda; order Neomphalida; family Peltospiridae; genus Dracogyra; species Dracogyra subfuscus. The sequence continues at coordinate 17,407 of JAECMU010294899.1, forward strand.
TGTAAAAAAAGCATTCGAGCTAGTATAGGTTTTGACTTAGTATATCGAGAGTAACTCGTTAACTTCACATGTTGTTTTCTCTTCCTATTTATTATAGTATACACAATGAGACCATGTAGCCGTCGAGTGGTATGTTCTTGTACAAAATAAATGAGAGCAATAAAGAGGAAGTGAAAAAAACATGTGAAGTTCCGTATTAATTACATACCTTCTTTTATTTATTTTTTACAAAAATAGTTTATAATTTAACATCATAACTACACTTTCTTAAATCTTTTAATCAATCCTTTCATGGATTTACTTAACGTTAAGAATCATAATCTGCAGCAATTTGTTTAATGTTTCTTATATGATATGACGTAATCTGTAAATCAGACCTGATGTCAGTAATAAAAAGGTGCTAA
>JAECMU010294909.1:0-12069 GCA_016106625.1 Dracogyra subfuscus
ACTCGAAGGACCCACTAGTCTCATTAGTGCGTGCAGGACTGTAAAAACTTGAAGGACCCACTAGAGTATCATTAGTGCGTGCAGGTCGGTCAAAACTTGAAGGACCCACTAGAGTCTCATTAGTGCGTGCAGGACGGTAAAAACTTGAAGGACCCACTAGAGTATCATTAGTGCGTGCAGGTCGGTCAAAACTTGAAGGATCGACTGGAGTCTCATCAGTGCGTGCAGGTCGGTCAAACTTGAAGGACCCACTGGAGTTTCATCAGTGCGTTAGATTATAATGGAGCTTCAGCTTGTCTTATTGGTGAAACTTTGAAGGCAAATTCAAAATTAACGCGTGATGGCAACATTACAAACAAATATACACTTCAAAAAATAGAAGAAAAAAAGTAACTTGACATTGTTAAAAGTAATGTTCATTGGCGTCCGGAAAATTAAAAATTTGAAAACATTACATGGAAAATACAAAATACACTATCTTCCACGCCAAATATCATGACATTCGATCAATCGTGTGTCTTCTACCTGAAGAATTGTTAACATTTTATTCTGTTATTTACAGTAATCTTAGCAAAAAGGTGTCTTTACACTTCACACATCGAACCATAACACCAACAACTACAGCTACACAAATACCTGGACTACACAGAATTTCTGTTAAGACAGTTCGTAATCGGCTGACGGAGGCAGAAATTTCCCCTAGTAGACCAATGCGGCGTAACGTTTTGACCCCGCGTCACTTAGCGGAGCGTCTTCAGTGGTAACAGAAGAGGGTGAGATTGACACGTGCCAGGTGGATAACTATTTTGTTCTCAGATAAGACTCATTTTCTCCTGCCACGTGCTGATGGCCGCACGTGTCTATAGACGTCGTGCGGAACGTTATGCTCCAAACTGCGTGCAACAAGTGTCATGGTGTGGGCAGGAATCCATCATGGTAGTAGGACGACTATTGTGCATGTGACAGGTGCGTTGACGGGCATCAGATATGGAAACGACATACTCCAGTATCATGTCATTCCACATGAACATGTTTCTGCATGATATTGCCAGACCACATGCTGACCGTCTTAGTCAGGAGTTTCTGCAGCACCATAACGTCCAGACATTACCGTGGCCTACCCGTTCACGATTTTTTTTTTTATCGATGTGTCAGACATTCATTCAGTCGACGAGGCATACTGCGGATGGGTTTCAAAATGACCATTTGAGGGAGTCCGTTCCACTCCTCCTGCAGCGCCTGACTAAGTTCTGCAAATCGCAAATTCAAAGAATAAAAATGACTAAAAACAAAATAGCAACTGTATGATCAACAGAATGAAAAGACTGACAGAAATAATGATAACCCAAAGTGACTAATTGACATTCCTGGAAAATGACACCTCACGCACGTGTACGGGACACCAGCATAATGCATGCGCAAACTGTTGAATGTGTTTCTGGGTGTTGATAAACAGACCTGAACGTTCTTTACTAGGATAGCTGTGGTCAAAACGTATGTTCGGTCTAATATATGCGAAAATGAAACAAACCCATCACTAAAGCAAATGGAATAACAAGAGTTAAATCACTGGGTTTTGGAAAGCAAGGACTCAGTCTTGTCTTGTTATTTATACTCATTACATCTGTCAAAAGACTAATATAATTGCAGTGAAACCAATATTTTGTCAAATTATCTAACAGCATCAGCAAACATTCTCATCAAATAAAATAACAGCCAAGTCACACATACATGTTACACAGATTAGATACGAAAGAAACAAGTTACACAAATAAATCACATGACCGAGTCTGGAATTTTCCATTTTATTTACTTTGGACAAAAATCAATAAAAAACACAATAATTAATATATTGCATTAAGTTTATTTCACAGGCAAGAAAAGAAGTTTGTTATTAAAGGCAATAACACATCTCAGAAACAAAAGTTACAGTTTGGTAGACAGCAAAAGGCACTACAGATTTAGAAAACGTCTGTAAAGATTCCATCTGATAAGATATTGCACTTAAATAGTTTAAGAGTATATGCAGTATATAAAATATACAGGATACGTTTTCTTCTAATATTTAAAGCAGAGGTACACAGAATAAAGGGTATTATTTGGCAAGGGATTATAAAGGTCATTTCAAGGAATTGCAGACAAAAATATACACAGCTTCTTTTTTTTTTTAATAATGTTTTTTTAATACAAACATTACAATAATATTAATTACATACAATATCACTAACATCATTAATTATAGTAGAAATAGTTTTTCTTAATCAAACTTTAATTCAATTTGGTCTTTTTTTAGACCCCAATGATGAACATTGTGTCATCAGGCATGGATTCAGGGGGGTGGGGGTGTCTGTGTCAGGGTCTGGACCACACCCCTGCTCAGGATATTTTTTTTTTTTTCTCACTTATATTAACAAGTAAATGCTCTTAAATATTTTTCATTTAAGTTGCATATGAACCCCTTGCAAAAAGAATCTGAATCAGCACCTGGTCATTATGTAGCGTTGTGTATTGGGGATAAAGATCATAAATTATTGCATGCTCCTGTTCTAATAGATTGTCAGTAATAATTTACCCTCAAATAATTTACAGTAGGTCAGTGATATGAAAATATGTGATTTTTTAAGAAGGCACTTTATTCATTATAATCTGATTAATATGACCGACAAAACTAGTGAGATTAATAATAATATACTAGTATTAGTCCATTTTTCAGTATAGTCAATATTTATACATCACAGTCTAACTAATGAGTTGGGATATTTTTTGTGTCAGGTTACAATAAACAATATCGATATATACATGTGCATATCATGTGTATATATATATATATGGATGTATCTACATATAGGTACATGCACACACACTCGCATGCATGCACACACAAATACATAATATAAACACAAAACACAAGTTATCCAAAGTACAATGCTTTCACTCCAATGGTGGCCATATAAAGGCAAGACTATAACTGGCATGATTAAACAAATAAAGCAAGCAGCTGGATGTAGACAATAAACAACATTTACAACAGCCACTTTAGCAACCATAAAGCTAATAGTAATAGTAGGTACTCTCAGTGTAATAAATCTAGCTCATATCATATACATGGTGGTTGATACTCAAATCATTATACTGACTTCAAAAAGTAAAATATTTAATTGTTTTCTATTGAAACCACAATAAAAAGAACCTCCAATATTATCTCAATATGTTATCAGTGAAACACTGATACACAGGGCTAGCTCTGGCACTTGCCAAATTCATCAACTGCAAAATTTAAAATCAATTGGCAAATGTCTTTTTAACTTGGAGAAAGAAATTCAAGTATTAATTGATATTTAATTACAAAATAACTGGGTATCTAGAACATTTGGAAGTTTAATATATAATTTGGTGAAATGTTCTGCTGATTCAGAGCTAAGCCTGGATATATGATCAAGTGCAACTGAAGACATACTCACAACACAAATACACATTTAAATTTCAATAGTGTTGTTATTGCTGCATGTTGTTAATCTCATATCTTAAAGGCATACTGTCACAAATTTAAGGACCTTATTTCTCTAAATATTAATAATAAATCAAAATTACATTAATTTTTACAGACCAAATCTAGATATTGCATCACTTTAAGTACACCATGATGGGAATGAAATCCATGTCAACCCTCTCAGCAATGTTATTTTTTGAATTACGGACCATTGCCATAATTCAATTATTTTTAAGGTATTTAACTGGATATGGGCCTGCAATGACAATATTCTAGAGATCCTATATATGTGCATATGTTTATATACACCTTGTTACAGACTAGACCACCATTGATGGTATATATTGATTTATTTGTACATGTATTACAATAATATGATTGACATATGTATAATTTTTGTAAGTTTTGAAAGAAATGTACAATGGGCATAGGCCACCCGAAGTACAGAATAAATATCTTATCTTATCTTAAATTATTTTTATAAAATATTAATAAGTAGAATATGGTTGTTACGTAGATGGTTGTATAAAGTACATTTAGGGACAAATCAAATATATTTTTTTAAGTAATACTTTGTTAGGCCATGTTAGCGGTGTGTGACAATATGCCTTTAACTTGCCCTATAACTAGCCGTTTTTCCATGATTGCTTGTAGTAACAGCTTAAAAAACAAAACCCCACCAAATTGCTTGTAGACATATAACACTGTTGATGCATTTTCAAACTGCAAGGTAAACTTTTGATATACCTGAACAAGTTTAACTTACAATAACACAATTTCATACAATAAATGAAATTATCTCTGAAATATAATTTACATGGTTGTTAAAGCTCAAAATGATAAACAGTATTTTATCTATATCTTGTATACATGTATATAAAGAAAAATCAACAAAACTAAAAGAAAGAATTTGTAGATATCCAAATACAAAATAGTTTATCAAACAAGACATACTGTGGAAGAATTGTTTTGTAAATACAGTACCCATATACAATATATTTTAACAAAAAACCCACATGTTTAAAGAGAATGAATTATGGGTGTTGACATCATATCATACCATGTAAATTTGTTGTAATGTCACATAGCAATGCAGACATTTTCCCCTAAATTAAAATAGTTTAACCATCACAGAGACCACTTGCTTTGTGTGTGCATTATAGCAGTACATAATACAACTGACATCTAGGCCAATTCTAGACAGATTGTTATCAAGTGGTCTTCCATGTTATTATAAAACAATTTTAATGATTGGCAGTTGATGTACTTTTAATTTATGTTTATTCATATATTTAGAAATATATGTATTCGTTTTTTCTTCTAAATTATTAATAAATATAAATACAGTGAAACCAATGAAAACCAGACCCTCGATAAACCAGAATTTCCTGAAAACTGGACATTTTTCATGATCTATTTTCAAATTTAAGTACAGAATAGAACTTCTTGGTCTCATGGGCGAAGGGGTTTCATTGTATATTCAATAAGTAGTCAAGGTTAGTTTACAATCTTAGATAAGTAACAGTGGCTATGAATGTGATATCAACACCCAATGAGAACTCCATTCAAGACATTACAGGTAGTTTAGGTAGATCGTGCTTCACATGGAAGAGCCGACATTACAAAGATGTGTCTGTTGGTTAGTATGCATCCATCACAGCCTGCCGTGCTTCCTGACATTTGTCATCCAGCTTCCCATCTCCACCTACAACAACAAATATTCAAATCTATTATTTTTACTTGTTGCACCTGCAAACTTGTAAGTAGTTAAACATGTTACATTTTACTTGTACACTTAAACTTGTGTCATGTCGCGATTCACAATGCTAGTTGCTAATCAATTTTACAAACTAACAGAAAATGTTGATAATCAAAACTTAGAAAACAAAATGTTCCTTAAAGTAGTTACAAACACAGCATCTGCTTTGTGTATTCAAACATGTTTCAAGTAGTTATGAATTTAGCTTTTTACATGTACATGTACATTCAAATGTGTGTTAAGACTGTTTTTTTAAATAAATGTTTTCTTGTACACACAAATAGTTACAAATGTAGAATTTAATGTATACAAACAAGTGTTTAAGAGCCAACTATACTATTTAACTATTTATTTTTGCATAAATTAAATTAATACGGTATACAATGTCATCTTGTGGAGAGGAAACTATACGGGCCTACTGCCTATTTTCTATCCATTTTATTTATTGAATAAATATTGTTTAAAAAATAATTGCACCATAATTTAAGGTCAACAAAGCCTTTTTAATACATTTCCTGAAGACCCCATTGCTATCCATAGGCTACATGCTCCCATTTATTTTTTGCATGTGTGTGTGGGGACCAGTCTGTTTTTTGCCCAAATAAAACGAAAATGCCAGAATCTGGATAACAAAATTTATTCTTAATAGCATTACTACCAAACAGCTATATAGGGTTGCAAATGAATTTTACTACTCATTTTTACACGAATTACAACTAATTTTGAGGGTAAAATGATGGAAATACATGTTAAAAAGGTCTCAGGTTTGCATATTCTCCCTGAATATCTCTATAATGTTTGCCTGAATTTAAGGTTTTGCTCCAGCACTAGGGGGGCAGTTGCCCCCTGCCCCATACGCTTATGTTTCTACCATAAATAAAATAAATCAATCACCGTAGTCAAGAGTTCTAATGTCACACTTGTAAACCATCTCTCCATTGACCCAGATCTCCACCACGTTCCAGTATTTTATGGGTACGAGGTTCACCATGTGTCCGTCTTCTCTCAGAACAGCTGAAAATAAAACATTTACACAAATAAATACTGCTAAACATCTAATCAGATTGTAAAGTACCTATAGTTATGTACAATAAAGTGTACTGAATATATCTGTATGTACAAGCATTGCCATTTAATGGGACTTATCACCTCTGCTCCCCATCACTCCCCTGAGACTAATTTAAGGAGAGTAATTGTTTTGCCTGCCCTTAGCATGTGAATTTATATGGTTTCAATTAGTCACAGGAACAATTAATAACTCCCCTCAATTTTTCTCATGTGGAGTAATGTACCTCCACCTAAAATAAAACCTACAATTATAAAGAAAAAGGTAAAACAAAATTAATTAAATAGTGTACTCTGATTTCACAGAATAGAAATGACCAGTACTGACTGTTAGCTTTTGCACTGCAGTTGTCACACCCAACATCTAACTCTGTGTTTGTTTATGATTGCTGAATAACCTTACAAAATGATTTTCAAAATGCATTCTGGCAAAAAGTCTTGTCCTGGCTAAATAGCAGTGCTTGAAATAGTGTCCTGTGAAAAGCAAAAATCAGTTCAGTTTTTAGATCTAGCAGGTGAAATACAAATTTCACTGCTAATACAACTGAGAAAATCGCCGGTCATTTCTCAAGTGACAGATTATGTACGATTATCTCATTTTTTATTTAGCTCGTAATTCTGTTGTTTTCATTTCAATATACTCTAAAATACATTTCAGATGTCCTAATTTTTTCACATTATCCCAAACATTTATCTTACCCAATCTTATTTTCAGCAGGCCTGGGAACATTTCACTCAGTATCATGTTGACATTCTTTACACAAGTTTCACAGATTTTAAAACAATAAACAGTAGTTGCTAATAATCCATTTTCAATTTGCTAGAAATAGCACTAATAAAAAAATTTGAAAATAAAATGTTCCCTGCAGGCCACATTTTGTTTCTTAACAGGACATATTTCTTTTCACTTGCTTTAAAAAAAACCATAAAGGCAGGCCATATTTTACTTGGTATTTCGAACCCTGATTAAGGAAATGTGGAAATGTGTTATTTTATTTATGGCTATATGGCTTCAGACATATGGTTAAGGACCATACAGGTATTGAGAGAGGAAACCCATTGTCGCCACTTCATGGGCTACTCTTTTCGATTAGCAACAGACAGGATAGTACATACCACAGCCTTTGTTATACCAGTTATGGAGCACTGGCTGGAACAAGAAATAGCCAAATGGTTCCACCAGTGGGGATTGACCCTAGACCAACTGTGCATAAAGTGAATGCTTTACCACTGGGCTACGCCCCGCCCCGCCCTGAGCACTGATTAGACTAAGGCTACCGTAGTAATATAAATGACTCACTCTGTAGGCCTTGCAGTCTGGACTCTTTGTGTTCAACAATTCCACAAATATCATATGGACCATAGTGGATAAACGCCTGTGCCTGTTGTGGCATACTGCTGAAATTAGAATAATAGCATAATATTAAACACTTGAGTGAACATTAAATAAGCCATGTATATTTATAGCTGTGAAATGCTAATGTAAAAGACTGTTTAAAAGTCAGAGAGAAAAGCTAGGGTTATTTTCTAGGTTCTTGTTTTGTTATTAGTAAATGATTGAATATTAGCTGACATAAACATCATATATAAATATGAAGTCGATCACATAAACATATTTTTGTTTGTTTGTTTGCAAGGTTAACTCTAAAACAATTTAACCATTTAACACATACAGTATTAATTAATTAATGTGTGATATCATTAAAAAGAAAAATAGTAGGTGAAAATCAAATTATAGGTGGCCATTATAATCAACCAAAAGTCTACAAGCATTGTTTATTGGAAGTTTGATACCCGGTGACAATCAATTCAATACCCAGCCAAACATTTCCGGGTGCCAGCTGCTAGTATTAATCCCTGATGTGACTATGTTATAATTGTGATGTTATGGCAAAGGGTTTAAAGCTGATGACCAGTCGTGGATACTGGGTTCTTATCACAGAACAAGCTCCTAGCCAGTTGAGGGCTGGAACCAGAAAGTGCCCAATGCGCCCACCAACAGAGATCTATCCTAAACAGACCACCTATCAGGCTCAGTTAAAACAAAATAATTATAATGCTTGGCCCATATTGTTAAGTGTTTCAGTTTTCATCATCACTGAAATCAGTAATAATCAGTTATCATTGTGTCATTTGTATATATGGTTAAGGACAAGAGTGATAATTAGAGAGGAAACCTGCTACTGCCACTCTACTGTCTACTCTTTTCAAGTAACAACAATGAATCTTTTATATGCATACTGACAGGCAGGATAGTACATACCATGACCGTTGTTACACACTGTTAACAATATAGGCTAAACATTAATGTATATTTAATAAATATATCACACTGTGATTCACAGCCAGACTTAAATATTCTTACGTATGTTTTAAAATGTGCCATGTCCTTTGTATTATTCATATATTATAAAGAATTAAAATTGTAAATTGATTCAAAGCTCGAATGAACTTTTTAAGCATGTCCCCAAGGTAACAGGTCATTTCGCCCCTGTTACTAGATCACCTGAGTCGTTTCGCCCAGAGTCCATTCGTACTGATAACTGAGTCGGTTCGCCCCACATGTCGTTTTGCCCTAATTTTTATTTTGTTAATAAAATCATTTATTCATTGATTTATCATACTTATTTGGGTTCTTTTCCCCATACACTGTCGTCAATAACCACAGAATTTGGTATAATACGCGGAAGGTTTATACTAGCCCGAGTACTCTGACTGCAAGAGAGCTAGATGGACATTTGGACATAAATATGCTCTCAATCTCATTACAGTCAGAGATCAAGCTATGTATTCTTTTGGCAATTGCAGACAACCAAAACATTGTCAAAGATTTCCACTTTAATACCACAACAATCCTATATTTGACATCAAATACCTTTACATCGATCATTTTCGAGTTAATTGATTTTTAATGTTTTTAACTAATACACACACTATAAGCTAAGCTTCGGCAGACAGCAGAATTCTAAGTTTGTCGACCTATATCGTGACGTTACGTCACATGATCGCCCACTCAGTCATTTCGTCATCCAGGGGTCATCTCAAAAGAAACAAAAGGTGTTTGTTTTGTGTAACAACATCACTAGAGCACATTGATTAATTAATAAAAAATAATGTTTAATTTTTTCTTCTTTTGTTTTCAGATTGAAACATCCGCTGGAAATAAAACAATTCTATTTTATTTTTTATTTTTTTCTATCTGTTTTATGGTAGGCCTAGTGGGTCTAATATATTACGCTGCATTCAGAAGGTACACATACAATAAATAGAGGATAATAAACGAGTTTCCAGTTATTATTAAATTTATGTCCAGAGTGAAATTATTTTTAGTTGTCATGAGCTTTAGTTGATTTTAGACTAATAAATTAAAATAATCGGGGCGAACCAACCCTGGGTGAACGGATCTAAGGGCGAAACAACACAGGGTTCGAAATGGTTTTAGGGCGAAACGACCCGGAATTCCCCCACCACATCAAAGATCTTTTATTTACTGAAGAAAAAATAATCAAATTTGGAGCTAATGTACAACAAAAATAGTGAAAATACTGTGTATCATCGTGCTCTGATTTGTATAATCCGAACGTCAGTTACTGTTATACTATTTCACTTCTTACCATGCAAACCAAAATCAGTCTCTAGGGAAGCTAAACTATCCCGCACTAAAAACATAAAAACATTAATATTATTTAATCCAGTTTAAAAAACATATTATATAGAATTTATAACAGTTTTATTTTAATGGAAATATTGAAACGTTTGCGTAAACATATTAAGTGAAAACGATTTTATTTACTTCACTAGTTCATAATTTGATGCGTGACGGCAACATGGCAGCGAAGGACGTTTTTCGAAGATTTCACAAAACATTTTTAGTTCAAAATAGTTTTTTGCGGCAAGTGTTTAATGCTTTTCTTAATTGAAGCAATGCTTTAAAGTTATTGTATATGCTGTTATTCTGATTAACGTTGTCTTTAATTTAAACGTTCTATTTTGTTACGTCGCAGTATCGGTTTACACAGATAATCATAATCATGATAATCATAATCATGATAATGCTATAAGAATAAGAATAATTTATTTGCATAACACCCGAATATGGGCAGAGCAAAAATAACAATATAATATACATATATCTGCAGTAACAATAACATAAATGTACATTAATTACATGAACAAACATCGGAATCCACAAATATATTTTGTAATTTAAATAATATATTAATATTATTATAATTTGTATGTAACATACATCATAATGGTATCAGGTCGTTTCGTCCCATATTCCCGATCATAATAATATGACGTCATCAAATTTGCTTTTATATCATAACGTGTTATTACGTTCAACGATTGTTAGATTAAGTCATGTCCTATCACCCCTCTTGAAGAATATTCCATAAAAAGTAATTTTGAATATTACCCCCCAGTACGATAGGGGCGAAACGACTCATAAAGAATATGAATAAGGGCGAAACGACCCTGATTCCATCATAATACATGTACACCAGATATATTCATTGTGCTGTTGTTGAGAAGTTTTACTGACGGTAGTGATTTTTAAATTTTATCACACAGCACAAAAGTATCATCAGTGATGTTCCCACCCATGGCAACTTATATGTGAGGAGCAGTGTTAAGTTTGAGCCCTGTTTTTATACTATTGGTATTATGGAGTTTACTCAAAGTTATTTATTTCCCAGCCGATTGTTTTTTTAAATCGGACAAACATTTTTATATTTTTTTCAAAACACTTTTTCTTTTCTACTTATATCAAATTTGGGCAAGGCATAGCCCATAGGTAAAGTGCTCCAGCTAGTGCACTTCGACTGGTACATCAAAGGTCGTAGCATGTGTGCTATCCATAATCCTGTCTATGGGATGGTCCACAGAAAAGATCAAAAAGAGTAGTACTTGAAATGGCGACAGCAAGTTCTTCCCTCAATATTGGTGTGTTCTCTATATGCTCGATGCCATATAACTGTAAATAAAATGTGTTGAGTGCATTGTTAAATAAAACATTTCTTTCCTTTCTTCTTATATTGAACTAAACTGAAATTATTTACAAATTTAAAAACAAATAAAAAATATTCAGGATGGGACAGACTAGTATAACGGTACTGTGCCAAAACGGCCCCAAGCCAAAACAGAACCTAGAGTTTGCTGAAACGGCACCAAGTATTTTAAAATGTATGGCTAAAATGGAAAAAGAATCATTACAAGTTGTGAACGATGATATACATTGGGTGCTCACCTGTTTGGACGTACACCAAATTAGACACGAGACCCACCCCTTTGCTAACTTTTCCTTCAAGGCAATAGTGTAATAATCTACTAATATCTTAGTTAATATTATTTGTAAATACTGTAAAATACTTTATTTTCGAGGGGTGTAATTTTCGCGCTATAGAAAATTCGTTCTGTTCGTGGAATTAATATTTCAAGTAAACAACTTTTTTTCTTACATTTTTTTTTTATCAGTAAATCCTGCTTCCACCATCAATTGAGTGCCGGCAACTTGTAGGGGATTAACAGGGATTAATTAGTCATAAATAGGAGACCAATTAAGACTTGGTCCCAAATTGACAACAACTTGGTGATCGTGTCGGCAATTTACCACCTCCCATGATTATTGTTATAACAGGTAAAGGGCCTCTTTCAGATTAGGTATAGGGCCACTTGTAATCATTAGATTCAAGGCTCGAAATTCATTTTTTTGATTGGGAGGCAATCTTTGCTTTTCAAATTTTAATTGGGA
>JAECMU010294921.1:0-10914 GCA_016106625.1 Dracogyra subfuscus
CGCATCATTTCGTTTCCTGCCAGTACCTTCCGGATGTCAAACGGATAGGAAACGGAAGGAGAACCGGAGCAGTGGGAGAGCGCTTTAACCGCCAGAGATACATTTTGCGCAATCGCCTTCTATGAAAAGGTTGTCAAAGATTTCCGCTCTAGTACAACAACAATCCTATGTATGACGTTAAATACCATTACATCGATATTTTCGAGCTCCCTGATAAATACAGTTTCAAATTTTAATCACTAATACAAAACATTACAGAAAGAAACCCGACAGCACCCCCTTTCAATGATGTTCCAGTTAAATACGCATTTGCTGACGGATCTGTTGACGGAACTGTAAGTAACCTTTAGCTGACATACAATTATTACGCTAAACAATAGTAAAAGTTAAAACAAACAAAAAACCACTCAGGGTTTGGAGTTGGTATCTGGATTAAAAATCCCACGCCTCTACTGGGATCCGAACCCAGTACCTACCAGCCTGTATCATTACCTCGTCCACCATGATAGTTGACATGGATCTGCCGATCTCTGTTATCTTCTGCTGACTTCCCTCGGGACCGAACAGAAGGAAGAGGAATCGGGTTGGAATGGGAACTTCAGTGAGCTCGCCTATCGGCCTGGCTTCCGTGAGTCGAATGAAGGCGACGATCTGGTACGTGAGACCCTTCAGTTCCCCTACCATCACGTTAGCGGCTTCCGCTCCGTCTGGGATCTTTCGCATAAACTGCTGATTCAGCTATTAATTAGAAAACAAATAGTGCAGAAACTATAACATATACTATCACAATACACGAAAATCACTAATCTAATCTAAAAAGGTTTTTTACGTGCACGTTCAGACCAAGCTGTTGTAGCGCACGCCTATCCTGGGCACAGGGACCGGCCTTGGCCGGATCCCTCTGTCCAGGACAGGAAAAAAGGGGGTTGGGGGTAGAAGAGAGGACACCTGCACTGGGAGCACCAGCAGTCCAATAATTGGTGGCAGGTGGTGAATGGCGAAAATCACAAAATGAGAAAAGTTAAATACTCCAGCTCTTTCGTCTTAATTTTCAGAGAATTGCACGTCTATCAACTGTCTACGTAATGTAAATATGAACGCTACACAGACATTTGATTTCAACTTATTTTCGTGCTTATATCCAATTAAGGTTCAAGCACGCTGTCCAGGGCACATACTACAGCTATCTGGGCTGTCTGTCCAGGACAGTGGGTTAGTTGTTAGTTGGTTAGTGTGAGGGAAGAGGGTGCCCTTAAGAACTCGCTCTGGGTTGGAGCCGGTACCGGGCTGTGAACCCTGTACCTACCAGCTACATAGCATAATTTCCATCTATATAAATGAAGCAAAGACTGAAATTATGTAAACAGCTGGGAGAAAATTGCAGTACTCTGAAGAAGGTAGCTGGATTCTTCTGAAGAACAATTTATGACGAAAGCGATGACGTGTATGACATATCAATTGCAAAATGGATAACTGGATGGGTTTTAACGGACCCTCCATCCTGGGCCCACGGCTGGTAAGAAAACACAAGAGGTTCGACTCGTCGTGACCACGTGTGAACCATAATTGGATATATGCACAGTGCTTAGAAGTTTTTCAGTCCAATATTGAATGGACAGATAAATGGAGGGATAGATTGATGGACGAATGAATAAATGGATGAATGAAAGGGTAAGTGGATGGATCGGTAGACCGGTGGATTGGGTTATTATTTGATATAGAAAGAAAAGAAAGAAAGAAATGTTTTATTTAACGACACGCTCAACACATTTTAGTTTGAGAGGAAACCCACTGTCACCACTTCATGAGCTACTCTTTCCGATTGGCAGCAAGGTATCTTTTATTTGCGCTTCCCACATACAGGATAGCACAAACCATGACCTTTGTTGAACCAGTTATGGATCACTGGTCTATACAGGTGGTTTACACCTACCCACTGAGCCTTGCGGAGCACTCACTCAGGGTTTGGAGTCGGTATCTGGATTAAAAATCCCATGCCTCGACTGGGATCCGAACCCAGTACCTAACAGCCTGTAGACCGATGGCCTAACCATTACGCCACCGAAGCCGGTATATTATTTGATATGTGCTTGTTGGTAGCAGGTTTTCAGTAGATGGGTAGGTGAATGGGCGTATGATTGGGTAAGTGACGGAGTAGAGAGAAATGGGCGTGTGGGTGAACAGGTAAAGAAAAAATTCTGGCGTCTACGTGTTGACGTAGTTCTTGCGAGTTAAGTGGGTGGTTGGAATTTGAATGAATCTGAGTGGATTGACAGACGGATGCAACTTACTCTAGCTGAAGAGGCGGATTGGGGGAGGTCTCCATTCATTATCCCCTCAAAATTGGATTGACTTTGGTTCGTTCGCACCATACTTCCGTTACGTTTCAGCTGACTCGAACTTGGATCTAAAACACACAACATATACTTTTAAAACCAAGACACACAGCAATCAATTTTTCAGACTCATTTCTTCTGGTCTTAAAGGATTTTTAGAGAATAATTTTTATTGTAGGCTTTGGATATTATTTGACTATGAGTAGCATGAGACCCTATTCTTGCTGGCGAAATAAGTGGGTTTTTTTTCGCTGAACGTCGGCTCAAGTCGTCGAGTTCTAAGAAGCTGTGAGAAGTCAAAGGATATTATCGATTTAAAAAACAAACTGTAGGTGGTTGGTTGATTTCATCAACTATGGGCGGTTGGTTGATTTTATCGGCGGGTCATGTACTGTACCTCTGTTTCGGATGGAGAACTTCTGGCCGAACTCGGAGAATGTCCTCTTCATGAAGACGCACTTCACGTCTGCGTGGTCGGGTTTTAAAGGATTTTTAGAGGATAATTTGTATTGTAGGCTTTGGATATTATTTGACTATGAATAGCATCAGGCCCTAATCTTGCTGGAGAAATAAGCGGTGTGTTTTTGTTGTTGCTGAAAGTCGTCCTGTCATGTCATAGGATTTTACGTGCACATTCAGAACAAGCTGTTGTAGCGCACGCCTGTCGGCCGGCCTCTCCGTCCCGGACATGAAAGGTTGGGGTGGCAGAGGAGGGACCGCCTGCACTGGAAGGTGCAAAGGAGCACCAGCAGCCCGACAAAGTCGGTAGCAGGCGGGGGTAGGTGGTGGTGGTGCTATGGAATTTTGAATGGAGCAATTAATATGCCAAAGAGAAAAAGGTGGGCAATTTTGATTGGGCAATTTTGAATGGTCGGTCAAAAGGAAAGTTTCCGGAGCTAGTATAGGTATTGATTTAGTAATTCGAGAGTAGCTGGTTAATTTCGACCTAGCTGATGCTGTGGAGTCTCCCTGGGTTGCCTATAGGGCTTCTGGTAGCATGACAACCCATGGGATGCTGAAAGTCGGCTCAAGTCGTCGAGTGTTATGAGCAGTTGTGAGAAGTCGAAGGCATTGTAATATTCTGGACCTATTCAGATTTCAAAAACGAAATCACACAACAGACGACAAAACTCCGATTTGTTCATTGTCATAGTATGGGACTAGATTAAAGTGTAAATGAAATAGGATAGAGATACAAATAAGGGCTCTAAATAATTACAGCTGCGATTATATCTTCAGATTGGATATCATCGATTTAAAAAACAAACTGTAGGTGGGTGGTTGATTTCATCAACTATGGGCCGTTGGTTGATTTTATCGGCGGGTCGTGTACTGTACCTCTGTTTCGGATGGAGAACTTCTGTCCGAACCCGGAGAATGTCCTCTTCATGGAGACACGCTTCATGTCTGCGTGGTCGGGCGTGGACATGCGCCGTCGCTTGCTTGAGTGCTGGAACACGTGACCTGCGAGGATCGCCTGTCTGACAGTGTCTCGCAGACTCTCCTCCATCTGTTTATTGTTTATCAAGTTGTCCAGCAGCAAGTCTATGTAAAAGAGTTTTTAAAGGTTGCACTAAATCAAATGACATTCCACAGACGACAATGTTAACATATATGGTCCAAAGCACTACATGAATGTATAGTAAACAAGACATTTTATTTTCTTAGACGTTTTTAGCAAAAAGTTCGAAATTAAGTTTCAATAGAATCAGTTAATGAACAATGAAATCGACTGCTCTGTAATGTATTGTAATTGGTTATAACTCATGGAAAACAAAAAACTGATGATGTGTTTAGAAACTTCTTTAATTTGGTGATTTTTCTTTATTTTATGTTTTATTCATCTTCATTTACAATTACAAAGGCTTTCTTTTACTTGTATTCTTGTTTTAGTAGAAAAAGCTATTTACAATATTAAAAATAAAACTGTGGTCTGAGA
The DNA here is from genome assembly GCA_016106625.1 of Dracogyra subfuscus. NCBI lineage: Eukaryota > Metazoa > Mollusca > Gastropoda > Neomphalida > Peltospiridae > Dracogyra > Dracogyra subfuscus. Next base: position 4,276 of record JAECMU010294921.1, read on the forward strand.
TCATCTACCTGCTATTTGTGTCATGTTATAGGCATCCATTTCCAGGATGATGCAACCGGAAACAAGACTCCCGCGCAGCTCAAACAATGAGTGGAGTGATAGCGAGGCTACGTGAGGCTTGGACCACCTCTCACCCCCCTGCTCTACATCCTCCTCATATTTCACCCACCTGAAACCAGAGAAAACCATAACTAAATGCAATGCAAACAAAGCAATGCAAAGAAAATCAATGAATAGAAAAGCAATATAATATAATGCAATGTAATGCAAAGCAATGTAATGCAATGTAAAGCAAGCAAAGCAATGCAATGTAATGCAATGCAATGTAATGCAATTGCAATACAAAGCAAGCAAAGCAAGCAAAGCAAGCAAGGCAATGCAAAACAATGCAAAGCAAAGCAACGCAATGTAATGCAATTGCAATACAAAACAATGCAAAGCATTTGTAAATGCAATGTAAAAGCAATGTAATGCAATGCAGACAACAATAACACAAAATGTTTGTAGTTCAAGCCTTTCCTCTTCATTGAACAAAAACAACGTTAACAAGAACAAACTGTGTTATTGTTCAAATAATAGTTTAAAAATTCATTTCTATTCGTACCAAACAAAATCTTCTCTTTTTTTTTCTCCTTTTTATAAAAACGTTTATAAACAAAATCTAGAGTTAGGAATAAAATTTACGTTTACTTATCTTTTTTTAATGAGACGCCATATGCAGTGTCTGTGCTTAACTTCTCTTTTGAGTTGCCATCTGGGCAAGTGGTGACAGCACTTTCACTTGCCCTGTTCTATTTTCACTTGCCCGAATAATATTTCTTTTTTTAAATCAACAATATTGCAACAGATTATAAGACAAAACACGATTTAAAAAAAAATAAAAAAAATCGGTCGCCATGCGGGCAACCTTACTACGGTTTTTCAGTCGCCCGTCGTCGTTTTCAGTCGCCAGAGGCGATCAGGCGACCGTTAAGTTCGAACCCTGCATATGTGATGAGTTGATTCATATGCCCATTTCCCATTAATGCCCCCTCCGCAAAATATACCCTGGATCCGCCCCTAAAACCCGCCACTGAATTACCTGGCCATCTCCCTCCACTGCATATCGGTGTCGATTTTGAAGAGGTAGTCCATCTGACAGAAGACGTCGTGTGTCTCGTGGCTGTCGTCGTCCTCAGTCTGACTCAACAACATGTGGATCTGCTCACTCGGCGTCATCGACGCTGAACAAATATGACGAAATAATATGAGACGAAATAATATAAATATGACGAAAAGGCTAATATGTCGAAATAATATAACTATGACGAAATAATATAACTATAACGAAATAATATAAATATAATGAAATAATATAAATATAACAAAATAATATGACGAATTAATATAAATATGACGAAATCATATGACCAAATAATATAATATAAATATGACGAAATAATTTGACGAAATAATATGACGAACTAATATAAATATGACAAAATAATGTGACGAAATAAAATAAATATAACGAAATAATATGAAGAAGTAATATAAATATGACGAAATAATGTGAAGAAATAATATGACGAAATAATATAAATGTCAAGAAATAATGTGACGAAATAATATAAATATGACGAAATAATGTGACGAAATAATGTGACGAAATAATATAGAAAAATATTCTAATAATTATCAAAAATACATTTATTTTGTGCTAGAACGACTTTTTCATTATAATATACTAACCAAAAAAAGTTTTGGAATTTGGTAACTGTTTAAATAATAATTAAAAACAATATTGTGACTAAAAGTGAAATCAGGCACTGAATTTAATTGCTGCATAATTTATCAGGATAAATAACAGGAGATTTTCAATACAAATCGAAAGCCGTAACTGCCACGTCAATGAATGTATCTTGGATGCCCAATGATCCGTAATGACATTCAAAACCGTTTCCCAACACAACGGCAGATACTAATGATGCTAGAATGTGTAAAGGAGGAATTTAAACAAAAGAAGAGTTAAAGTTTGTTTTGTTTAACGACACCACTAAAGCACACTGAATCATCGGCTATTGGATATCAAACACTTGTTAATATTTTATATGTAGTCTCAGACGTAACAGGCTAAACTTTCCCCATTGGTTTCGAGGAATCCTTAATTTACACTTTTCAGAGGAGACCCGCTACATTTTTCCTAATGCAGCAAGGGATCTTTTATATGCACTTTCCCACAGACAGGAAAGCACATACCACGGCCTTTGACTAGATGTGGTGCACTGGTTGAAAAGAGAAAACCCCCAACCAGCTGAATGGATCCACTGAGGTGGTTCGATCCTCCTGCAACGCAAGCACCTCAAGCGAGCACTTTATAAACCGACTGAGCTAAATCCCACTAAAACAAAAGAAGATGGCGTCGCTCACCTGCCGCTGATATTGCTTCCTGTGTGGGTTTCTCCCTCTTGTGTGACGACGACCCCCTTCTCGGCCGCCGTGGACGGTGTGGAAGCCGTAACCCAATGTACATAGCTTCATGGCGGTGACTTTCAGCTGCAAAACACACAAAACATATATATATTAATAATCCAGAGAATGATTACTAGCCTGATAACAAAACAACACTTCAAATGGTGCTTTACGACTGCAATATCAGCAGCCCTTGTACTCTGACGGTAAGAAAGAAAGAAAGAAAGAAATGATTTATTTAACGACGCACTCAACACATTTTAATTACGGTTATATGGCGTCAGACATGGTTAAAGACCACACAGATTTTGAGAGGAAACCCACTGACGAAACTGTAAGTAACCTTGAGCTGACATACAATTATTATGCTAAACAATAGTAAAAGTAACAAAACATTAAAAAAAAAAAAACCACCATATACACACTGGTTCCTAAATTATCATCAAATTGTATAGATTAAATTTCATTTTTAATACATGGGAGAAGACAAAATAATGGGACAGCAAAGATATGCAGTTTTACCCGAATTGATACAGAGATTAATGGCAGCACTGTGCGTGCAGCTGGCTGTTCTATCAGTTGCCCTTACTCCTATCTTACAAAAAAAAGAAAAAAAGAAGAAGATTCAACCTGCGAAATTTTATGGTAATTTGTGAAGAATCTTTTTTTTTTTAATGCTGCGCCTGTGGTATGGTTTATCATAGAGATAAACACATATTCTACTAGTCTGTAATACGTAAATCTACGTAGTCAATAATGCGAATACGCAGACGCATACACATGCGCGTACAAAAAGGCATTTAAATGGAATCTGCTTCACCTATTTGCATAGAAAATGATTATTACGCACTACGTATTACGTATACACATCCGGATTACGGTCAAACGAAAATTGAGCTTTATGCTAGGCTAAAAGTACCAACTACTATCACACAGTTGACCAACTTTCTGCTCTCACGACTTTTACGACTGTCCAGTTGCTAGTCTGAGCGCTCTTACGTCTCGATTCTCGTCGTATAACCCATTAGTTGTTAATCTTAGCGCATCCGTCGTATGTCGGAAGGTGAGGAAATTACAACGTAACCGTCAAGTTGGCCAACTTTCTGATGACAGTTGACATTCTGACATTAGCATTACATGCCAAATCATCGGTTCCCTTTTGACTATACTTTTGACCTACCATTGATATCGAAGTCTGCGCTGATCTGCCGGGCGACACCCTGGTCTCGGATGGGAAATCCGTTGTCTCCAGTGGAATCCATGAGTCTGTAGTTCTGTAATCCGTATTACTGGAAAAAAAGACAACACACCACAATTTAGACTTGTTAACTGGAAAATAAATGAAAGTATTAGTTTCTTTAAAACCAGTGACCCTGGTTATAAGGATACGCATCATTAAATTTGTGGTTGGCATTAAATAAATTTGAAGGCGGAACATAGCTCAGTAGTAAAGTGCTCGCTTGACGCACGGTCGGTCTTGGTTCGATCCCCGTCGTTGGGTCCTATTGAGCTATTTCTTGCTCCATCCAGTGCACAACGACTGGTATATCAAAGACGATGGTATGTGCTATCCTGTCTTGGTTCATGCATATACAATATTCCTTGCTACTGATGGAAGACTATGTCAGAATCACCAAATGTGCTCTAGTGGTGTCGTTAAACAAAACAAACTATATTCAACAAACTTAATTACGGTCAGTAGATATTTACTTCTTTTTTTTAACGTGCACATTCAGAGCAAGCTGTTATAGCACACGCCTGTCTTGGGCACACACCTCAGCTATCTGAGCTGTCTGTCCAGGACAGAATAGAAATAGTGGTTAGTTGTTATTGTTTGTGAAAGAGAAAAGAGTGTGTAGCGGCCATACACCTACCCAATGAGTCCTTAAAAACTCGCTCTGGGTGGGAGCCGGTACCGGGCTGCGAACCCAGTACCTACCAGCCTGTTGTCCGGCGACTTAACCGCTAGGCCACCGAGGCCGGTAGTAGATATTTGTGGGACCGTTTTTATATACAAGGTACAAAATGCATTTGGGTTTGGCTCTACAGACCCCCTTCATTGTGTTGAGAATACCAGAAACACCAGCTTACGTCTACTGCTAGCAGTGATACCGGGCATACGTTTCCACGTGTTTGGCATCTATTTCACACGGCGGCCTAGGTGGCATCGTGGTTAGGCCATCGGTCAAAAGGCTGGTAGGAACTAGGTTCGGATCCCAGTCGAGGCATGAGATTTTTAATCCAGATACCGACTCCAAACCCTGAGTGAGTGCTCCGCAAGGCTAAATGGGTAGGTGTAAACCACTTGCAACGTCATGGTTTGTGTTATCCTGCCTGTGGGAAGCGCAAATAAAAGATCCCTTGATACTAATCGAAAAAAGTAGCCCATGAAGTGGCGACAACGGGTTCCCTCCCTCAAATGTATGTATGCCCACAAAAAACTGTCAAGTCAAATGTCGGAAATTAACGTGCTTATATCAAATGAATGTTCAAGCACGCTTGTTGTGGACACAATGTCCGACTTAGGCCAGGCATTGTACCCAAAACAAGAAGGGGGAAAGGCTTCTGCAAATTGCAATAAAAAAATTATAGATCATAATCTGGAAATTTAAGTTAAATGCCAAATGAATAATTTATGTGCGACGAGCCAAACAAGTTGAGGAAAATCGGACGCAATTTTGACGGTTCTCTAATTAAATAATTTTGAACCAGAAGTAAAAGCAGAGTCCTAAAATAGAACCAAGGGGTAGCTCTAATGTGGGTTCGCAATTCTCACACCAGTGAGTCTAACTTACAAAAATCAAATTCCTACAAGTTATAAAACAGATGTAAACTGGAATTAATCCAGAATACGGTTAATTAATACCATTATCAAGTTAATAATAATAATATATGAGTATACCAAGTAACACTTTGACCACAAGAGGTATATGTCAAGGCGAGAAAAAGGGAAGGTTCACTTTCATTTTAATTAAATTGTCTGAAGCAAATCCCAGCTTCTCCTCTAAGACAAACTCCCTCAATATGTGTGGTCCTTAACCATCTGTCTGACGCCATATAACCGTAAATAAAATGTGTTGAGTGCGTCGTTAAATAAATAAAAGAACATTTTCTTTCATTGGACGTTTAGGTGAAGACCTAGGTTGAGCAGGGTCGGACAACAAACAAATAAATTATTTAATAAACTCGGCGCTTGAAGCTGTCTTAATAAAACAAGACGTAGTGTTTTGCACTATCAGCCACGGGGTGTCACGGCGTTATGCCATAATGACTACTCCGACAGTGATCCCCGCTTCAGTGCGTCAGCACCGAATGACGTCAAGCTATGGAACGCCGAATCTGTCATAACTTGGATTCTGTTAAGACGCCCAAAACGACGTTTCACGCGCCTGTCAAGTGAGACCCGGATGTCAGATGCAACACACGGGGTAACCCAGTCTTCTCGGTTAATTGTCGTGTCACTCACCTCGTATTAAAAACAGATATGATTCATCTCATTTCCCCTGGCATCCGTGGTGGTCTAGTGGTTAAGCCATCGGATGGAAGGCTGGTAGGTTCTTATCCCGGTATGGTAGGTCCTACCCACCCAGAATAAGTTTTACCCGACTGATGCCACCATCTGTCTGTGTGTTGTTGTTTTTTTCTTTCTTTTTTTTTCTTTCTTTCTTTCTTTCTTTCTTTTTTTTTCTACTTTTCTTTCTTTCTTTCTTTCTTTCTTTCTTCCTTTTTTTCTTTCTTTCACATTTTCCAGGCCCGGATGCAGGATTTCTGAAGGGGGCGAGGTCCAGAACAGTTAACATAATCACGTTTGCCCTTAAAGGTTATGGTCGGTTATCAAAAAGGGGGTTCGGATCCCTAGAACCCCCCACCCTCATCCCCACTCCCTGGATCTCGATCGTCCTGTCCTTAATGTAAGGCGTTCGCCTGACGCGCGAGCGATATAGGATCGATCTCCATCGGTGGACCCATTGGGCTATTTCTTGTTTCCGCCAATGCACCATGACTGATATACTTTAGTTTACTTTTTTGTTTAACGTGCACATTCAGAGCAAGCTGTTATAGCACACGCCTGTCTTGGGCACACACCTCAGCTATCTGAGCTGTCTGTCCAGGAGAGAATAGAAATTAGTGGGTTAGTTGTTATTGTTAGTGAAAGAGAAAAGAGGGTGTAGCGGCCATACACCTACC